>APFE030297653.1:34267-159643 GCA_000404065.3 Pinus taeda
GGCCCACAAACTCTTGGTGTTACATCTCCTCGGGTTAGGGTTTTGGTTGTTTAGGGTTTTCTCTTATTTTTCAATAATAAAAAGGCCCTTGAGCCTCATTGTAAGACAGTTCAGAGGTATGTAGCCGCCACATCTCTTCTCAGAGATAAGCTACCATCGCCCTAGCTGGTTTATTTCCATTTCTGTTTGTAAGCACATTTCAGTATTGTACAGTAATGAAATGAAGTATTATTTCCGCTGCATATCTGTCTTTATGGTTATCTCTGTATTGTATTGCGTTCCTGTTTAAATCTGGATCAGAAATGTAACTAGGTTTAGTCTTCATAAATGTACTTTTGATATTTGTATTTCTTCAAGAAAAGAAATATTATTTTTATAATATATGTCAATGAGTTTCTTGCTCATTGAAATAGGTCTAGCACATGCTAAAGTGTTATGGGTGAGTCAAATAGTCAAAACAAAATGTTAAACACCTTAAGGGCATGTTACTATAGGTATACTTATGTATTAAAGTCAAAGAAGTCACCTCCAAGCAAAGTCAAGTCTCCTCCAAAGAAAAGACACCTCCAAGCAGCCATCCGAAGCAAAGATAACAAGTCAGCCTATAAACAGCAAGTCGGTCTTCAAGTTAGCCTAAAGGAAGGATAGTCCTCTATATATAGAGGTTTTCCACTCCTCTAAAGACAACACATTCACATCTATGAAATATGTGAAGTAAAGAGGTAAGAAAAGGGTAATAAAGGATGAAGAAGAGGTCTCTGAGTGCAAAGAATAAGAAGGATACATAACCGAGCCTAAGAGGATTGTTCTAGGGCTAGTTACAGCCACAGATGCGAGGAAAGGAAGGTTGTCTCTGTGGTTATGACAACAACAACAAACAATCAACTACCTCCCATTATTTGGGGTTAAATATAGGCCTACAAGGCCTCCTGCTCAAGCATAGAAGAAGGGTACTCAAGCGAAGGAGAGAAGGGTATACAACATAAAGTAAACCTCCCACATGTGCAAGAATCTAGGGTTGTTGTATAGTCACTTCAGTTTACACCTACATCTCAAGAAGGATCTAATTTGAAGGAAGGTGTCTACATAAGTGAAGGATATCTCTAAGTATAGAAGAGAATCATATCATCTAGAGCAAGTGCAACAAGATTTACCAACAGTTGAAAAAAGAATGAAGTGTCAGAAGGAGGAAGAAGTGTCGGAAGAAGGAAGTGCCAAGGAACAAAGTGCAGAAAGGAGAAAATACTTGACCTGTGCTTAGAGGACATTCTAGTCAAGGGTCTAGGATTTGGCATTGATCAATAAGAAGCTTCAATAAGAGAAACTTACTAAGTTTTCCTCTCAAGAGAAGAGAGGTTTTGGCCCTGGCAGAGAGCCAACATCTTGTGGTCTTATTCTTATGTTTTCGATAGCAGTTTGATGAAGCACACACACATGCATTAATAAGAAGAAGAATAAGCTAACAAGGAAAAATAAAAAGACTCCACAAATTGTTATCAAGTCAATAAGAATCAAACTACACCTAATTTCCCTTGATTCTTCAATAGGATGACCCTTATTGGGTGAATTTCCAAGAGCCTAATTCCATACATTGCAATCTACAGTTCTTGGATGTAAGTTTTGAACCTTTTTAATGAACAAAAGACACACATAATATTTATAAACATAAAAGCAAACAATGGCAATTATACATAATTCTCAAATATTTACTTTGGAAACTCTAAATCAGGAAAACCAACAAAATATTTAGAGTTGCACATCTAATATTCTTCATCATTTACAATACAATATAATGAATCTCACATCATCCAAAACCCTAATCCATTGATCTAGATTAGATTCCTCGGCTAGAATTAAATTACAGTAGGCCAAAAAACATACCAAAAATAGATCAAGAAATAAAAGTTCCTAGTATGGGTAACCCACTCCATCCTTATGGGTGCACTTCTCTTCAAAAGAGGGTTTGTTTTGCTATGTTATGATGCATTGATCTTACTAAATCAACTGACCTCATTGGTGATGCCCATATTGATATTTTTGACAACCACTTCAATGCTAAGACCACCCTTATCAACTTCTTTGTATGGGCTATTACTAGCCCAACATATAAGACCCAAAAAAAATTCTCAACAATGGGAGCCTAAACAAGGCCCCCAATCCCTCTTGTTCCCATATCAATGTATAACACATGGGGCCAATCATGCAAAGGATATTACATATACGTAATAATCTCCCACTTTTTTTATCTGCATACAAGGGTCACATGATTACATGATGAACAATCGAGTGAAACAAAGTCCCTTATTTATCTACATCAAGAAAAATTATCATTGCTCATAGACTTTGTTGATGAATCTAAAACAATATTTAAAGTGTCAATCTTCAACAAAAATACCTTCTTGTTTTCAACCATGTCTCTCACAAAGTGATATTGAAATTCAATATGCTTTGTCTTAGAGTGATAAGGTGGGTTATTTTCCAAAAACCTAATACCTTACAATTTTCTATACAAACCTAATACCATAAAACAATCTTTATAGCCATACAACTTCCTTGCTTGCATGAGTGGCTTCCATGTATTCAACTTTTGTAGTTAAGAGAGGAACTGCAAACTAGCTCTTAGTCATCCAACCGATTGCTCCTCTAAATAGGTTAAACACAGACCACTTGTAGATTTTCTAAAATATAGATATATAACCCAGTTTGAGTTATAAAAGCCATGTAAGTGTCAACAAATCCATGTATATCCAACACTCTATATACTCTAGGTCTTCCTTGATATCAATTTCCATAATATGTGGTGTTATATAAATACCTAAAACCCTTTTTTATAGATTTCTAGTGTTCAAGACTTCCATTGCATGTGCAATATTTGGTTTAGTATAGACCATTGCATACATCAAACTACCAACAATACTAGCATAAGGAACACATGACATGTCCTCTTCCTCTTCATGTGGCTTAGGACATTGATCTGTACATAACTTTACACCCATATGAATAAGAACCTTGACTAGTTTACATTCCCCAATATTAAACCTCTGCAATATTGCCCCAACATATTTCCTCTGGTTCAACTAAGGTTTCTTATTCCTATGATCTCTTTTAATTTTGATGACCAAAATAAAATATGTAGCATCAAGATCTTTCATGTCAAATTTAAACAAAGTTATCAACTTAATGAGAATTGTGACATAAAATCAAGAACTCTAACCTTAAAATTCCATATTTTTGCATACAAAAACATGAAAAAACACATCAAAATGTAAAAGTTGTGATGAAACAACACCATTTTTTCATTTCATGGTTAAAATTCCAACATTTTTCAACCATGGCATTAAAAACAAAATAGCATGACTATAGAAAATGTGAAAAAGCACCAGGGAATGCAAAAATGGGATGCAACATTACCCATTTTTGGGGTTAAAATTTCAACATTTTTCAACCATGGCATTCAAGACTCAATATCATGATTACAAAAAACTTTAAAATTCAACACGTAAATGAGTGATTCTATCGAGCTTTTTTTTAAGGTTAAAATTATAGCTCATTTATAATCTCAACATAAGATAACTAGACCCATCTTTCAATGAGAGATTGGAACTACAACTTGTTTTTTAACTATGGTGTATACAATCATTATTAAATAAACAAAATCATAAAAAACATTATTTAAAAAAATAAAAAATAAAAAATAGCATAACACACAAATAAAAATAAATTAATTAAATTAATAAAAAAATGAAAATTCTATTCATTTTGGAAAAATCAAATTATATAGGTTTAAAAAGCATTTTTTCTCACCGAATTTTAAAAAATCAATACAAATGATTAAAAAAACATAATTACTTTTAGAGTAATTTGGGAAAATAATATATATTAAAAAAAAAACTAAAATATGTATATAAAAATAATATAAATTGCTCTTAGAGGCACTCTCCAACTCAGTAATGGTAGAGATGTTGTAACGTAAATGTCTTGTTTAACATTTTGACTCGGTAAAATTACATAAAAATAAAAATAAACATAAAATAATTAAATTTATAATTATAATTATCAATAAAATATTTTGACTCGATCAAATTACATAAAAACTAAAACTGAAAATAAAATAAAATAATAATTATATTTATAATTAATAATTAAACTAGCATAGATCCATCTTAACTCCATATTTACCAAGAGCCGAGCAGGATCAGATATCTTGAGATACAAACCTCTTTTCGAATGAAAAGAGATTGGATCCCTTTATGCGTTTGGTAGATCCAGAGTTAAGATGGATCTAGGCTGGTAATGATAATAATAAATGCTAATTAAAATATGCACAATCTAACTAATAGATGAAAAGGCTTTTTTGGCCACAATCAACAATACAATTTTGAGCAAGCTTGATATTTCTTATTATTTAAAATGCATTGTTAAATGCATAAATGTATCAAGTGCTATAAAAAACCCATGAAGCACTTCAACTTTGTAGACTAAACAACTTAAATTATGATTCTTAAAATATCTACCAGATTTTGGACAAAATTGACCAGAAATTGTGCTTGGAAAGATCCACTTTGTCTACTAGTTAAACTACATGATTAAAATATTTATATTAAAAAGGGAATTAAAAAAATATATACGTAATTTTTTAGTTTTTTTAAGGGGAGAGAATATTTATATTATATAAATTTGTGCTTGGATCGTGGCAAATACATCAAGAAGTGCATAACAACTTCTTAAAAAATTCTATCATTTTTCTCTTATCCAAGGGATATACAAAAATTTCCTAAGGAGCATACTATTGAGCGACAAAAATGGGGTTGTTGTAGGTGTATACCTTATAGAATTGCCTTGAAAAAACAAAACATTTATAAAACATAAAACTATTGATTGATAATAAAGTCCTTGATGACTATGAACGCGTTGTAGTCTTGAGGAGGCTCATTTAAAGGCAGACATTGACAGTTGGTTATGAGCTTGAGCTTGTTACTTCATTGAAAATAGTCGTTAAATGTTTGAGTTGATCCTTTAGCTCCTCAATTTCTTGTTGCGGGGCATCCATTTCATCCTCATGGAGACCTACTTTTCTTTTCAGGCATTGAACTTTATCCTTCTTTTTGTTTATTGTTACTTCTTAATCATTCTATTTCAACTGAACCATGAAAAGATCTAGTTGGATTGCATCTACCTAATTGTTAATGAGTGCCTTTCCTATTGAAGGAGCCCACTCGAAGCCAAGAGGTTCAGCCAAGTTCTTACCACAAGAATTATGCATCGAAAGCTTTAAATTTACATCAATCGCATAATCAATAGTGGTGTCAGTCACAAAAACAACAAGGTCAGTCTTCTTTTCAGAATGCACACCACAAAGATAGATAGAATTGGCCACCTTAATTACAACCACAATATCCTTCTTTGACAGAGCTCTGTTAGCTCGCATACATATATAATAAAAATTAACATTCAAAAAACCAATGTAAACCAACTCTCTTTCAACATCCATACTATGATTATATAGAAAATTTCTATTACCCTCAAACATTATGCAAAGAGGTGAAGTTTTATGTTCTTGCAGAATGTGGAATCAGACCAAAGAAGACAAGACTTAGCATCACTTCAATAATACCACAATTTATTTTCTTAGATTAGAATGAACCTATAATTTGCAGACATGCAAGTATGCCTTTGAGGGTGGCGACTTCTAGATGACAGGTTACCACCATGGAAAATCCCCACATATTCTCCAGATCTTATTACCATTATCCTTCATAATTGCACAAATGGAATGAGGGGTTAATTTGGATGCTCTTGACCTCCCTACATGACATAGATCTCTTTTGGTTGCCACAAGGCCTCTAGGGCCTCCCATTTTCCAATGAGTTGATTTATGTTGGCTTAAATTAATCTTTGTGTTATTAAACTCCATTAAGGGATAATTGTGGCCTAGTTTGGTCATTGATGCACAAATCTTCTACTTTCAATTTGCATACATCATTAGTGAGCTTGTCCAACTTTTATATCTTGGGTCACAATATTTAGGCGATATGATAATAGGAAATCCATTTGATCATCTGGTCCAGTTGATTGAGCTTCCTCGATGCTTCTAAAATCCTGTGTCAAATAGGTCATGTTGGCATTTTTACTAAACTTTTCTTCTAGGAGGTTTCATAAGATGAAACTTAGATCATAGTGAGGTAAAATCATGTTGATCATCTTGTCCAACTTTCATATCTTGGGTCGTGATATTTTAGGACATGTTATCACAGGAAGTCGAGCTTCCCAAATGCTCCTAAAATCATGCATCCAACATGTCATGTTGGAATTTCTATTATAGATTTTGATCTAGGAGGTTCCAGGGGCTGAGATTTGGCCATAGTGAGGGGAAGTCCCACTAATCATCTGGTACTGTTTTCAAAACTTGGACTGCTATAATTTAGGAGATAAGGCCTAAGGAATTTTCTATATTAGTTTGCATGTGAAGTGTTTGAAGAAGTGTCTAAATGGTCTAATGATTCATTGCATATGAACTGTTTGATGAAATTCCCCAATGAAAACGTTGTTTTTTGGATGGGGATAGTATTGTTGTATGTTAACATTGATGTATGATAGTAGTAATGTAGTTTATCTATGCCTATTTGCATGAAAAGCATTTGAATAAATGCATTAAAGGTTTTTTATTACAATTTGCATAAAAATAATTTGGTAAAATACCTCAAAGACATAAATCAAAAGTTGCATGATTAAGTGGTATATTTGAATTAGTATGTTATAAGTGGAATCAAATAAATGTTTCTTATTTGATTTCATACAAAATTTTTGACAATTTCTATAAGAAAAATACTACTTAATTGGTTGTATACAAAGTATTTGAGGAAAGGTTTACATGTAATGTGTTTGACAAAATGTATGAGAGATGACAATCATATTTTTGCAAGTGTGGTTAGGATAAATTTAGTAGGGTTATGTGATGAAGTGGTATGAAAGCTTATTATCAAGCTAGTAAAAGGAAAAAATAAAATTTTGGCTACCCTGTCACCTCTGTAAATCATTGAGGGAACTAAGCATGTGACACCTAGTAGTAGGAGTCGATACTCTTCCTTTCTAGATTGAGTTAGATAATTCTTTGTATTCTGAAGAGGATTTGTTTGTTATTGGATTTGAGAAGAATTTTGATTCAATTTTAGTTATGGAAGACACGGGATTTACAATTGAAATCAAGAACCTACAAGTCATCATATGGAAGGAATCTATCCCAGACACAACTCAGACAATAGGGTTTAGAGAAGGTAATTTGTATAGGTTGAAAGGTGAACCAATTTGAGACCTAGTGCACAATAGTGACAACTTTTACAAGTTGTGGCACATGAGAATAAGGCACGTGCTTAGTATTGAGCATACTGGTGTATGCAAAGGGTTCATGCTTGGAAATCATGCCAAGTCTTATTTCCTAAGTAATGAGCATAGGTCTAAGTAGATTTAGACCTGGTGGAAAATGATGAGGAGTAAGAACCTTTAAATATTGAGCTTGGATCACCAAATATTAATAGAGTAGTACAACACACTTCAGGTGAAGAGGAGGAGCAGTAGCCCCTTCCACTTTTTTAAAGAGACCTTAATGGTTCACTAAAACATTGAAGGATGGTTAGGAGCATGTTGAGACTCCTAGGAGCACATTTAGAGAGAGAAAACTTCTAGATAAATTTCTAGCATATATAGTATTGATAATTCTATATTTTGAGCATGCTAGTTTTCAAGAAGAAACATATTAGCGGGTATGGCAGTATGCCATGATGGAGGAGCACACCTCCATCTTGAAGAATGATGTTTGGGTCATAGAACTGAGAATGGAGGGGAACTTAGTTATGAGTTCCATATAAAACCCCTATATTTTAATGTAATTGTATAGACATGCCACATAGGTTGGTGAGATAGATCACATTGCGAAGGAAAAAACTATGGTTGGTGAGATAGATCACATTGCGAAGGAAAAAACTATGTATTGTAACTAATGTACATAATATTATTAATAAAATGCATTGTTTGCTACATGAGAGAGGGACTAAAATAGGGCTTGTTATGATTTCATAAGATGGGAAGGAGGGGGGGATAATGGGGCCTAAAGGGGCTAAAGTCAAAACAATCATTATTTTATCATAAGCCAAAGTACAAGCTTGAGTACATTACCTTAGATGACGTAAATGGGATCAAGTTTGGGATTGGTGTCTTAGTGGTTGCAAAAAGAGTTCCTAGAATGCAAAGTAGCAAGAAGGAAGCATGCCCATACATGTTTGGGTTTTGTGAGTTTAGAAGTATTATTATCTCCTATCATTCTTGTGTGCACTATTAAAACTACTCCGCTATAAGGTATGTGTGATAGAGGAAAGAACTTGAAGCATGTATGAGTAGTTGATAGGTATATGAAAATTATGGGTAATAATATTTAGGACATTGTTGAGCACTGACATTGATATTTTCTTGCCCAACTTGCATTGTAGCCTCGGTAAGAGGTGAGATAGCCTAAGGTACTACATTATAGAGAAGGGGATCCCCTCTTGGGTTATGTAGGATGAAAAGAAAAAAAGAGTTAGATATTGGGATGGCTATGTGAGTGTTTAGTTGAGTATTTAGTGGGATTTTCAACTGAGTTTTAGAGGTATCGTTTGCCCTTATTGTGTCATAGACCCAACTTGGGGGTGGCCTATTATTAAGAGTTCTAGAATAACAATGGATAAGGTTGGGATGAATGTTCTTAATCAACAACCAGTTGGTGAATTCATCAATATAAGTGTTCTATGCTTATGTTGCTTTCATGTGTTTATCATGTGAAATTGTATGTGATAATTGTTGTTGTTGATTCCATGTATGTCACCTTTTATGTCTTTGTTAGTTATGCATATTTTAGACATGTTATTGTAGTATGCCTATACATTGTTCATATTATAGTGCATATTTGATGAAATTGGTATCAGAGTTCTTATTCATGGAATTAAGAGCCTGAAACAATAGAATTTTAAAATTCCAAGTATTTAGAGTGAGAATATGTTGGAAACATTGTTAAATACTAAGAGGGGATGGGGGGGGGGGCGGGGGGGGGGGGTGAATCATTGTTTATGCTAATTTTAATTTTATGCCAATTTATATTATCATTCGAACTTGGCATTCATAATGTGAGAAACCGCTATCAAAACATGTGTATCAAATGAATGAATCAACACATAAACACACACACCAAGAGAAACATACACATAAGACACTGAGGTTTAACATGGAAACCCTTCCGGGACAAAAAGGACCAAAGCTTGTTTGTTATTTGATGTAAACATGAGTTCCTACTCTATTAAATCAAATTGTTTGTGAGCCACCACTCACAGGAAGCACAAACTCCCTTTGATTGTTTTTTAGCACCCACTAGCAGGAAGCACCAACACCCCTTCTTCTGTAGATACCTTATCAACTAACCAGAAGCACCAACTAAAGCACTGACTTCTTGGATCTGTTGCAAGCACCAACTTGCAACTTATTGGATTTATGCAAGCACCAACTTGTAGGAGGCACTAACCCCCAAGCTCTACTCAAACATCCTCTAAGATGGAAGCACCAACTCCATGTTTTGCAGGCTCTAGCCCACACTCAATACGAAACTAATACTCACTATAAATGGCAGCTCTCTTCCTGTTATCAACTCTTTGTTTTCCTCTGCAACCTTCTCTTTATTCAACACCTGTAGCACTCTATCATCTACTCATCCCGCATCAACACACATTATCACAACTCTCAACCCACATAATAGCTCTCAGTCTTCACCATTTCTGCAACATAGTCTCCACATTGTTCTCTTCTCTCAACCATCTTCTCTTGCAAAGGCACTCTTGACCTCTCACAACTCACCAACCCACATAGCTCTCCAATCATCTCTCTCAACAATGTTGCATTCCCTAGTTGCATAATTTCAATCCAAGGTTTTATTTCTATGTTAGACACAAAATGATGTTATATTTGTTATCATCTATCATTCTGTCATCCACATTGCCCAAGAATGAGTACTTCAACATGGATCTCCATACTATTATTATGTTTGATTACATGGCCACTGCGGTTGCATTAAACTTGAGAATGGACTTCTAAGTGTTTCTTCATACTTATTAATTGATCAAGATGTTCATCTTGTACTTCAGGCATGGCTCGTTTGATCTGTGATCAATTCTTCTGCACCCAACATTATTTTCCAATTAATTTTTCATGGCGTGCAAGGAATATAAGAGGTGGCTTGATTTTGTTTGAGTCAAGATTCATGAATTCATTCTATAAGCCATGGTCCTATTTATCTCAATCCAAAGCTCTTGGCAATTTCCATTGACTCCACTAATAGTCTAGTTGCCAACCTATTCATTCTTCAAATGCCTACCTGACCCAACTATGGTGAATAACCAATTTGGCATAACTGCCAAATATGGATAGAATCATCTCCAAAGTTGTCAACTCATCCATGCTTCATTATATGTAAATATGGTGTAATTCCACATTCTCTACACTTTCCAAAATGACACAATACCGTTGCCAACCCATACATCCTTTGAACCAAACTCCCGCTATGTTTTTGTCATTGCAAATAACCCAACAACTCTTGATTGCTTAACATGTAAAAACACTACAAAACAAGCTCTTGGGTGCCTCTTTTAACGATAGAATCGAGGGAATAAATTCCATGCATTAAACCTCCATGCCCTCAGTCACATAGTTGAATAAAACCTTGTCCTGGGTGTGCCTTTCATCATTTGACGAAACCGTTAATGTTGACAATAATTTTCGTCTCCCAGTTTTGTTATCCCGATGTAATTTCTCGATGCACCTTTGTTTTCCTCTAGGACAAGCCTTACAATCTTATGTTTATGTGGGACCGACCTATGCCTTTTCTCATTGGCCCTGTACTCTATTGCATTGGCCCGATGACTTGTCAATTCACAACTTTATCCCTTATGCCTTTTTAATACCTTTTGGGTCAAGCCCCAGGGATGATGTGTCTCGTGGGTCTACCTGAAGCCTTTTTATTGGCTTTTTGCTCTGTTGCATTGGCCCGATGCCTTTTTATCCCGTTGCTTCTGCTTGTGCCCCTTTTAAACTTCCTAGGATCAAGGCCTTAGGGATGACATGTCTCGGTGGGACCATTGTTGAAATCATGGACCAATCATCTACAAGTCAGGTTGAGTTGTATTCCACATGATCCTGATTCCTAGTCATCTCGCAGTTTTTGCCTTTGCACCTTTATAACTAACTGAGATGCATCATCAAGGATGATGTCATGCTTACATCACTGTTTCCATGTGGCGCCATACGATTGGTCCACATGTCACACATTTTTTGCCCACTTGGGTACCCAAAAAAGCTAAATTAGCATGTCACATGTCCTCCATACTAATGTCATGCTAATTTCACCTCAACCAATTAAATGGTGCCACACATATACCACGAGGAAAGAGAAAAAATTTAGGGCCTTACGTTTTTCAACAATCTCCTTTATTAAATTTCTAAGGGTCCCGACCAACTATTTAACACTACGTCGTTCTCCGTTTCTGTGTTGCTACCACATTTCCTGATGCTTCCATCCTGGTCCTTCACCCTTGCATTCTCTTTTAAACTTTTGGGGTACTCCCTCCAGGATAACATCATCCTTGACTTGCGTCATCCCTGCGGTTCCCTTGTGTGCACCTTTTAATCTTCTAGGGAATAGTCAGTCGAGATGATGTGTTTTGTGGCGACCTCCCATTACTCCTGTGCACCAATCACTGCTCACTGACACCTGCTGACTCCCCCGACCTGACGTCATCCCTGTTTCTCACTATTGTGCTCGGTTTGAACCTTCTAGGGTAAACTCCATTAAGATGTGTTATGTAGTGGGCTCCACCATATGCCAATAAAAAATCTCCCCATTACAATGTTGTCAGGTCACATTCACCCGATCCTTTATTAATTGCTCCGCTAAAAAGGTATGCCAACTTACTTTGTCACTTTTGGAATAATTCCAAACTAACATTCCACTAAAGGGTCCTTTACCAATATAGCACTACAACTTTGACTTTTGGCGCACCTTAACTTTAATTGGCAGTAATTTCTATTCCAGGAGGCCATTTGTGGATTTCCATATACCATTGGAAAGATCTTTCCAAGAAAAAACCAACCATGCCACTTCCATGAGCCTTTAAGTTAAACTCGTGATGTAGAAACTCATTTAAATTCAGAGACTCCTTAACCATCATAAGTACAATATTTTAGCTTCTTACCTCATCCTGCTACTATGATGGTTCTCTACCAAAGACTACAACAACCATAGGGCTCCCCTTGAGCTTGACACACCATGCATATCAATGTTAGCCCATTAGACATCAATTCTAACCTGGTTAACATCAATTCCAACACATATATTGCCACCAACATTAATACTAATTTGGTTGACATAATTGCCAGCACACTCCTGTCACTGGCCATCTAGACATTGCCAACTACCCAACAAAATACATGAGCCTGGGGTGGTTTTGGACATGATAGAGTGGTATTAGATCAAGGGATATATTACTTGAACTATATGGAACATAAATGAGCATACAAAAGAAAAGTTATAGGTTTCCTACTAATTGTTCAACAAAATTCTTTAAGGAGAGGGACTAGGGAGAAATTTTGAATTAAGAAATCATAGGGTTAGAAATTGCACATAAGTGGTTGAATTTAAATGGTAGATGAGTACAACATGAATTTTTCAATTGTGTATCTACAAATTGGTAGTGTTGGAACAATTATGAATTTGTAGAGTTATTCATGGAAGTAAATTGTGAAGTTGGGTGAAATCCCTAATTTTGGGCAAGATCTAGAGGAGAAATTAACTCAAAAATGACAAATTGACAAGTATAATATGTTGAAATGATAGTTGCATATTTCAATTTAACGAAGCATTGGATTAATTATAGGGTTTAGCTACACGTTTTACAATAGATGAAAAATTTCTTGAAAATGGGTGTTATTAACAAAATTGGAAAAGTGAGATTTATTTAAAAAATTTGGAATTTCCATATTGGTGACACATGCGCCAATGTTGATATGTCAAGTGGTAGCTAAGTTGACATGTTGAGGAGAACATATGTAATCATGAGGTTCATTCAGAGTGGAAGGAACTTGTTATCAATCGAGAATTTCCCAACCCAAAATGAATGGGATTGTAGATCACAATTATCCTCTATCATTAGATCTTTTAGAGACAACTTTGTTAATTAGTGGGTGAGAACTTGGGGAAAAAATTAGCAGGTGAGCACTTCTAAATCTAAAATCAATGTCATTGGATCATGTCAATAATAACAATCATATTCTTTGGAGGTAAGTTACTTGGTTATGGATCAAGTGCTTGGGAATCCAAAAATGATTGTGGTTGATTTATAATAGATCTCACCTATCAAATATTGTGAGCATGGAAAGTTATGCCCGAAAGGATAAAGGTGTGGGGTGGTACCTACCCATTTTCATAGCTAATGAGTGGGTGCCAAAGGAGGTGGGGCCCTCCTATCCCATCAAGGGTTATAAAGGTGACACTTGGACCACAGGGTGTGTTGTAACCCTAGGGACAACATTTGGCTAAGAGGAGGCTAGTGCCTAGGACATATGTTCAAAACAAATAAAAAGATTTTCTTTTATGGTTGTAAACATTATTTCCCAGAGCTACTTCCTTAGAGTGTAATGTAATTTTTGTTCTTGGAGAAAATGACAAAACCCTTCAAGATGGCCAACATGTCTGTGGATACAACTCACTGAAATTGTAGTATGGCAGGAAAGAATACTGAGAAAATATTCAATGTAGAGGGATGAGCCAAAATCATTTGCAAAAAACCTTAGTTAAAAATAACGGAGTGCAAGAAAATGAACTAATGAAAAATGTGGAGCGCAGTTTAAGGTTTCTTTAAATAAAACCTATAGGTACATTCTGCTATCATCACAACATTAGTAAATATGTTGATGAAAAGTAACCAACAACTTCATTACACATGTTTCAATTAGAAGAATGAACACAATGTATGACTTATGGAGATAAGGAAAACAAGATATAACCAACACACATATTGAATCATTTGAAAAATATTTATTGATTCTCCAAGAGAATTTGCACATTACACAACAAAATTTGATCTCCAGGCCAAAAATCGGAACCCCCAAAACTGGTGCCTTGGTCTTCTTTTAAAGAAAATTTACATTGAGAGGCAATTATGAAAACTATTAACTGCCTTAAATACCTTTAAACTACTTAGTTATTTTAAAACATTTAAATAATAAAATACTTCAGGACTTTTACAAAATAAAATAATTTTTATTTTTCCAAAAATGGACTATTTAGAAATTTGGGACTCTTGTGTTCTTAATTCTTATGCTTCATTTGATGAAGTCCCAGACTCAACAACTCGAAAATTCAATGGTGTGACTAGATCTTTGCCACTTCTTCCAAAGCACTATATTAGGGACTAGACACTGAAGCATCCTACTGTAGGCCATCCTCAAATTTGTTAATTTGGTGTAGCTTGGTTTATCAATGAATAAAGCCTTAACTAACCACAACAATTGAAAATCTCTTTGCAGGTACTTGACAATTGTTGATCCCTTTAATGCTGTAGTATTTTCATGTGAGGAGTTAATATTGCTTTTAGCTTCCACCAATAGTGCTTCATAACACTCCTAGGGGAGAAGGTTCCCTTGCTGATCCCAACATGTTGGCAGCCCTGCTCTAATCCTTTTGTCAAAGTTAGAATTAAAAGATGTAACTGATTCTTTGACTTCTTCTAACCTGTTGTCTGGTTGCTTTCTATACATGTTTCTTTGGAACATTTGCTTATTTCTAATACCACAGTTGTCGTGTTTGAAATATCCACTGCTTTGAGTCCTTGGGAGGATTTAGCATTTAGATAGTCAATAATTTTCTTTGACCTCTGTGCATCTTCTTGTACTTGGTATTTATTTGTGTGGATAATCACATAGGCCTTAATCATAGGTTTTTCTTCAACAAAGATAATCATATGATCCCAGACTGCACGAATTTGATGGATTATGTCACCTCATATAAATCCCCTTGCTTGGATCAAGGACATGTTTCCTTTAAGCTTCTTTTTTAATTCCTTGACCTCATCTCATGCTAAGTGATATTTTGTATTTTTCTTATTTATAGTCTCCCTTTCCATATTTAATTGCCTCCCCTTATGTTTTAGCTGCTCTTTGGTGTCATCTAGATCCTTCTACAACTTCTTCAACTCACCTTCTGATATTCTCAATTTTGTCATGACCCTAGTTAACTTGTCATTTGGGTCTTCTGAATCAGCTGGTACCAAAATTATGCAAACATTTTTTTTCTATCTTTTGCAATATTTTTGCTTTTTTTCTCTTTGAGGGTTGCACCTTATTGATTTTTGTCTACTAATTCTTTGGTCAAGATCTCTTTCTCCTTTTCCACTTGAGCTAACTTTGGAGTCTGTACATGTTCTTCTGCAGGCATTTTCAAAATTTTCCTCAAATATTGAACCTCTGATTCTGCGCCTGGAATTAGATCTTGGATAACTATCTTATCTTATGGATTTACCCCAAGCTTAATAATTGACTTCTTATACTCTTAAATATGAGTATGAAGAGCTATGGAATTTTCTTTTTCAAGATTGAGATGATATATCAACTTTCCTAGAAGCGCCTCTTCTTTACTTGTTGCTAAGGAAGTCTTATTGAGGTCATTATAAATTAGCTCTCCTATTTTCCTGTGTAGATTTATTTGCTCTGGTAGTGGAATATATTTAGTATTGAAAGAAAATTTCATAGTCCTAAAATCCACACTAGAATAAATGGACTGGGAGACTATATGAGTAAAATATAATTTCAACTGGTTCCTCTCGAGATCCATGGCTAAGAGGAGCCTGGTCTAATAGCTAGAGATTTATTGAGCTTCAATTTGTGTCATAACATTACTCTTTACCTTGATGTTTTTCTCTTCAATTTGTTGAAAGCTCTCTTTCAAAGTATTCAAGGAAGACAACTTCTCTTCCTAAGGAATTGGAGATGAGGGTGCACACCTTATACCTCCCAGTTATGGCTGGAATCCAACCTCGCTTGAAGGCCTTTCTATCAGTTGTGAAACTTTTGTCTCTCCACCCTAAGTTTTTGATTTTTTGCTAGTATGAGAACTTTACCCATCAATGTCCATGATTTCAGCAGCATTTCTCTTCAATCCCTTCTTTGTAGGTAGAGGGGTTTCCACATCCACACCTTCTTGTGACTCCTCCATACCAAGATTTGCTAATTTTTCTATTTCTAGTCTTGCTTCATGAATGCATGGAGCACATGATATTTCTAACCTTCTTTTAGAAATTATTTGGTTGGGATCATAGTTCCATTTCTCCCCCTACTGAAAATTCATCTCTTTCATCATCCTCTCAATCTCTTCTGCAACTTGCATGTTATTTACAATGAATGGGCCTATTGTTCTAGGCAATTTGAATAAAAACCCCTTTCTCCCTGGGACAAAGTGGACTTGATCCACATTCAAACTTCGCCTAATGAATTCTATTACAAAAATCCTCATTGACACAAATGTGGGAAGCTTATATGGTGGAATTTTTTCATTGTATGACCTTATCTCTACACGCTTTTAAAAAATTTACCAATCACCAACCTTCAAGTCCTTACTCAATTGTAACAAAGATTGGGCCTCTGGAAGAATTATGGGAGCATGCATGTTGTTTATAATTTTGTATACTATTGACATGAAGGCAACAATAGAGTAGGAGAAACCATCATTATTATCTTTGCATTTGACAATGTTAGTACACTTCACAACAACCTGTTTCTGTTGATTTAAATCAACAACATTTAGACCTAAATCCATGAATTAATCCACATGTGTATATAAAAATAGATAGACTATTAAAGAGGGGAACCTAAAGCATCCAAAAATGTTGAAATTTAGAAGTTGTGGGTTATTGGAATGCTCTCAATAAGTAGGAATATCCAACACAACATTAGGTTGCATCATCAAATTAAAAAACCTAGAGCTTGACAATTAATGACTCTGGTATTATCTCTTCCCAATACACCGATAATCATAGATAGGATTGGCTTGTCATTCTCAAAAAAAGAAGCTATAGGTTACTTTGTAGACTTTGGTGAAAGCATAGAATTTGAAGGTAGAATGAGACTAAACAATATGTTTCTATCCTCTGTGGAAAGGCTTTGATACATAAACAAAATGGACTCATTAGTGAACTTCATATAATTGTCTAGTTGTGGGAAATCTAAATCCCGATGGGTTAACAAAGAGGAAACCTGCAAAATATTTTCACCCATTGAGCTCATGACAAAAAACCTCTGAGGATATAAAGATGAGGAGGTAAGGAAATTGATGAATTTTGGGAAAGGATATGTATGGGGAATTATAACAGTGCCAAGATTGGATTTTACTACTTGCAAAGAAACTTCTGATTTAATTTTATTAACAAACATATTTTGACGGATTTCCATAAGATTTAGATGAGAAACATAATCAAAGATATCCCTTTCCATGTTGAATAGAGGTATATGAGTGGATGACCCAGATAAATAAACTTTCTTGGCCATTTTAATTTCTGATATTTAATGCAAAACGGAGGTAATGAGGTGGTATTAGTACTTGGATTCTTTGGGGACATATTCACTGTAATTTAGAATTGGAAGCAAGAAAAAATCCAGCAAAAAAATACATATGAAATGGGCGAAATAGGGTTTTTTTATTGATGAAATAGGTAAAATGAGATTTATGACAACACAGACAAAAAGTAAAGAGGGATGAGGTGTTAGATGGCGTGGGAATAGGGAGGTGACGTGGTTGGAATGATGTGGAGGTATAGTTGGGTCGCTTGCTCATGCTTGCATGCTACTGCTAGTAGTGTCCATGGAACCTGGTTACCATCTTTAGGGGCACCTTGGTTGGTAAGTGGTTTAGCCCTGGAGTGGAGTCGTCGATCTCGCTAACAAATATTTCACGAAGTCTCCCCTTGAGGTTACTACCTGCCATAAATTTCATTTACTTTGTGTCATCGGGCTTTGCTCTGGGCGTAGTTTGATTTGGAGTTGCAGTGATGTGCTTGGAGACTTGCACACTCTTTAATCCCTTTCCACTGCGTTATGTGTATGTGGGATGGGCCACCCTTTTAAATACATATGAATATTCACAATTGACTTTGTGTCTGTGACATTAGGCTTACAACACAAACATAATATAAAAGCCTTACAAAAAATTGATTCGAGGATCCCACATCTCATACATCTTCCTTTTTTTTTTCTTTATATATATATATATAACACAAAGATGAAATAGCTACAATAGGGCGCATGTGGGGCTGAAAGAAAGATGAAAGGAAATGAAATAAATATAAATAAGAAGAAAGAGAAAGAGAAAGAAGTAGAAAAAGAAAAGATAAGGAAAGTATGAGTAAACAAAAGAAGAAAGTGAATATGTCAGGGTGATAGGTGATCATGGGGATGTCTAGGTGGCAAGGGGAGTGACATGTTACCACCATTGTGTTCCTACTGGACCAGATGCCACATTCCATGCCATGTTAGTAGTTAAGTAAATGATTTTTTTTTTTTTTTTGGGTCCTAAACTTTTGGGGTTGTTTAGAGGCCCTAAATGATGTTTTTTAGGATGTTTATGGCTTGGTCATTCAAAAGATCATATAGTTAAATGGTATTTTGTAGTAAAAGATTTCTAATAAGCTATTATATGCACCAAACAAAGATGGTATGCAAAGTTATGCCTAGATCAATGCAAAAAGAGGAGTATCTATCAACTCACTTCCACAAGGTATAACTTCTTGATCAAATCTTAGAATTGAGCACAGAAATAGTGAATTGAAATATATTGGATAGTAGAAGCCATTTATGGATCCAAAATTGGAATTTACATAGCCAAATCCCCATGAAATAAGAAGAAATATGTCTCGTGGAATTAAAAGGAAAAAATGTAAAAAATTCATAAGGTTCTAACATTCTACTTAGGCCTCAGAATCAAGCATATTAATAGTCATTGGAAAGATATTACAGAAGATAATGCATATATTCACCTAGAATTTTTATATGAGCAACAATTTTTTTTAGAAAATCGAAAGAAGGAAACTGGTGGCCTTAAAGACAAAAAATAATGTGTAATTTACAAAATTTCTAATTTGTTGGTTGTAATAGAATTTGTTTTTTTCACATTTTATAGAATCATAAATAAAATAAGCATGGAAGATGCCCATGGAACTCACAGTCATAAAGAAGAAATGAGGGGCATGAATGCTAAAATGCTAATACCGGTAATGAAGAGACATAGTCCAATGGGCTTACAACTAATTAAGATGATAGAGAACATGAAGAGTATGAAAATGGAAATGTGGAACTATAAGGTTGACAATGAGAAAATAATAAAAACTTAGGAGGAGGAAGATCACATAAATACTCAAATTTCTATAAAGCCTAAATCCAATACAAAAGTAAGTTAGAATGGGATTAAGCTGAAGGCATGGAGAAGGGAAATCTCATGCTAGAAGGGGGAACTATATAGTAGATAGGCATTCAAGGAGTGTTAGCAAGACTCGTGGCCCACATCATTCACCTAGTAACTGAGATAGGAGGGATCATTCATCTAAATAATCACAAAGTAGTCCAATATTATCTCCTATCAGACACCAAAGAAAAATATTATGAGTTGGATAATTTCAAGGAGAGATTAGGAAGCTCAAACTTCCCACATTTGATGGAGGGAATAAGAAAGGAGAAGAATTTGAAGCTTAGATTTTTGGAATTAGGTATTTTTAGCTACATAAATATTCCTCCAACAAAAGCTAGGATCACTATCTACCACTTGCAAGGAAAGAATTCTATATGGTGGGATTAGCTTAAATAATTCAGGCATCTGAATGAGGAAAAAATCACTTGAAAGTAGTTCAAAAAGTACTCATATAATAATTTCTATGACAAAAAAGTTCTAGAGTTATTTCATCTCAAAATAGGAAATATGACCATGGATTATATGTGAGAAAGTTCTTAGAGTTGTTGAGATATGTTGGCTTCACTGCAGATGAGAAGGTGAATATCCAAAGGTTTTTGAGTGGGTTACCTACTTTCTACATGGAGAAGTTATAATTTGAGGAACCAATTTTTTTGGAAGAGACTATAAGCAAGGCTAAGTACATGTATGTGAAATCTAAAAACATGGAAACAACTCAATAATCACGGAAGGACAAAAATAAGTGAAAGGTAGAGTAAAGGATGAAGGGGTTCATACTACTTCCATATTTAATAAGTAGCCCTAATGTATATCAGAAAAAATAGGCAACCTAATGTTATGCCACCAAATCACATAAAAGATAGATCAACGACTTAAAAATTATCCTCTTCGAGGGGGAAACCTCCTTTACATTACATAAATGAACAATTCTTGGATGATACAAATGACAAGACCTTCTTTGTATATATAGGAGTCCAAGGGGTCATAATATAATCAGATCATACATAACAATAAGAATGTAAGGGCACAACAATAACAATAGTGGGCTTCTATGGGGCACAACAATAAGAATATGGGGGCTACATGGGCACAAAAATAACAATAAGGGGGTTACACTAGTATTATAGGGACCTAACATGCCCCTCTCCTTCGTAAAAGTGTTTTCCTCAACGCTTAAGTAGTTATGGATGCTTCAGTAAAATTATCATCCTCCCATGTGGAATATTTAGCGCGTAAGTTTCCACTTAATGATATACTCTGAAACTGATCGTTTTCGTAGTTGTCGGGTTCTTGTTTCCGTGACTACTTTAGGCTCAAATATGATTTTTCCTTCTTTGTCAAGTTCTGGAAACACTTTTTGAACTGGAAGCTTGTCACTTAACCTTCTTTAAGCATGAAACATGGAAAATTAGGTGTACTTGGGAAGATGCATGCAACTCCAATTTGTATGCCATAGTACCAATCTTTTGCAACACCCTTTAAGGACCGTAGTATGTGGGTGATAATTTGTTATCCTTCTTAGCTTGCTTGAGAGACAATTTTTTGTATGGTTGTAGCTGTAAAAATACCCAGTCACCTACATCAAAACTTCTTTCACTGCGATGATGATATGTCTGTTGTCTCATTTGATTCTACGATAGAGTGAGGTTATCCTATAAGAATTGGAGAACTTGTTGTTGATGCTCGATGTGATATTCCATAGATTGAACCTTAAGATTTTCTCTTAAATATGATGTGATGGATGGTGGATGATATCCATAAAGTTTGATAAATGGGGTCACTTTCTCTACAGTATAGAAGGAAGTGTTATACCACCATTTAACTAGAGGTAACTACTTGACCCATTGTGTTTGTTTATCAGATACAAAGCAATGGAGATATCCTTCCAAACATTTTTTCACTAGCTAAGTTTTCCCATTAGATTGAGGATGATAGGAATAGCTATGAGCTAATTGAGAACTAATAAAAAAAAATAATTCCGTCCAAAAATTTCCAGTGAAAACTGGCTCTCTATCACGTACTATAATATTTTCATTTCCATGGACCTTTTGAATTGTTTCCATAAATGCAGTAGCAACTGTACTGGCTTTAAAAAGAATAAGATAATGCACAAAAGTGTGCATACTTGGTAAGTCTATAAACTACCACCATGATGATACTCTTTCCTTCATAATTGGGTAAACCTGTGATAAAATCCATTGATACCTCCTCCCAATACTGACTTGGAATGTGTAAAGGTTGTAACAAACTCGAGGTCTTAACTGTCTCAACTTTATTTTGTTGGCAAAACAAACATTCTACCACAAAATTTTGAATATCATATTTAAGGCCATCACAAAAAAATTCCTTCTTTACCCTATGGTAACTTTTTAAAAATCCTTAGTGCCCTCCTAAGTGAGAGGTGTGCAATTCCAAAAGAATCTTTTGCTTGAGTTGAGAATTCTTACAAAGATTTAAGCGATATTTGTACCATAATGAATCATTTTTCTAGCTAAATCTATCAGATGTATTGGGATCTTGCTGCAATTTTTGAATGATTGACCACACCTCTTCATCATTCTTCCATTCATCCCTTGCTTCAATTATCCATTAAGGTTGGATAATAGAAATGGAACAAAGAAATGCTTCCGCATCCTCATCCTTTCTTGAGAGTGCATCTGCAACAACATTTTTCTTCCCTTTTTTGTAGATGATTTCAAAGTCATAACTCGATATCTTGTCACCCATTTTTGTTGCTCTCCTAAAGATAATATTTGTTCCAAAAAGTATTTAAGACTACATGATCTGTTTTTACCTTGAAGTGTCTTCCCATTAGGTACAGTTGTCATTGCTTTAGTGCATGTAGTATTGCCAACATTTCCTTCTCATAAATAGGCTTGTGTAAATACTTTCCTTTGATTGGACAGCTTTCAAAAGCAATGGGTCTTCATTCTTGCATTAAAACACCACCAATTCAATTTCCTGAAGCATCACATTCCACAATAAAAGCTTTTTTGAATTTTGGCGTAGCTAAGACCAGTGCTTAGCACATTGCCTCTTTAAGATGTTCAAAGGCCTTCGTTGCTTCTGGAGTCCAAGAAAATGCATCTTTCTTTAGTAATGATGTTAGAGGCACCGCTATTCTCCCATAATTCTTAACAAACTTGCGATAATACCCTGTAAAACCATGAAACTCCTGAAGATGCTTTATGGTTGCGGAGATTTTCCATTCCTTAATGGATTTAATTTTTTTAGGGTCTACCTTAACACCCTCATGAAACACAATATGACCCAAATATTCCACCTCATGTACTCCATAGAAACATTTGGAGGTTTTTACATGTAAGTGTTTCTCCTCCAATAGTTTGAGCACCTTGTCAACATGCTGAACATGATCCTTCCAAGACTTGTTATAGATTAGTATATCATCAAAAAATACTAACACAAATTTTCTAAGGAAGGGTTTGAAAATAGAATTCATCAAACCTTGAAATGTGGAAGGTGCATTAGTAAGGCCAAAAGGCATGACCAAAAATTCATAATGACCCTCATGAGTTCTGAATGTTGTTTCCGAAATGTCTTCAGCCTTCATTCTAATTTGATGATATCCTGAATGAAGATCCGGCTTGGTGAAGTAAATTGCTTCATGTAGTTCATCCAACAATTCATCAATGACATGAATGAGAAATTTATCTTTAATAGTGAGCTTTTTGAGCTCCCTATAATCTGGACACATGCACCATGATCCATCCTTCTTGTGCACCAATACTATTGGAGCATAGAAAAACTTTGACTAGGTTGAATTATACCAGCCTCTAGCATTTCTGCAACCATATGTTCAGTTTCACTCTTTTGGGCATAAGGATATCTGTAAGGCTTGATGTTTGGAGGAACAATTCATGGAATCAAGTGAATAACATTATCATGATCTCGAATAGGTGGGAGGCCTTTGGGAGTCTCAAACACCTTGGAATGATTGTCCAAGAATTTTTGCAAACATGGAGAAATATATGATTTTGATGTTTGATCCCCTAGTGAGCATAATTGTGAAATTATGCCCCATTGTTCCTTCTTCAGAAGCTTTGGCATGCCATTAGAGCTGATTATCTTTCATAGTTTCCCCACGATACCCCTTCGTTAAACTTCCTTTCCTTCCATTTTTTTTTTAGAAAAGTTCTTGAAAATTGAAAGTTATCGTCCCCAAATATTGTAACTGTTGGACTCCTAGTACAACATCAGCACCACCCATTGGAATGGAAAGCATTGGACTATTCAATACATATTACCCCATGGTTAGCTTGATATTATGGCACTTTCTAGAGAAATTTATAGTTCCTCCATTTGCAGCCATCACTTGACACTCTAGCGCTGGATATAGGAAGAAATTCAATTCCTTGCCTATGTTACAATGAATAAAATTATGGGTACTACTAGAAGAAATCAACATTGTTACCTTTTTCTTCTTGAGATATCCTTCTATTTTAAGAGTTTGAGGAGTGGTAATTCCTGCCAATGCATTACAAGAATTGGTCGCATTCATTTCTTCTTTCTCTGGGGTTGGTTCCTAGTGTATATCCTCTTCTTTTGATGTTTCTTGTTCCTTTTATTCCTCCTCTTCACAATCTATGTAGAATAATTTATTCTCAGTGCACTTATGACCTTTAGTGTATTTTCTATCACAACTATAACAAAGCCCTTTTTCTCTTTTTTCCTCCAATTTTTGTGGTGTCAACCTTGTAGGTTGTGGAAGACTAGGAGCAATAACACTTCCATCTTTATAGTTGTGAGTGGTAGAATTCCTTGTTGCCATAATTTTGCTTTCAACTTTTCTTGCCACCTTGAATGCCTTCTCCAATGAATCAGGTTCCCAAAGGTGAACCTCATGTTGGAAGTTATATTTTAAAGTCCCTATGAAGATATCATTCCTATGCTCCTCTAGAATATCGATTACCCTAATATTCAATTTTTGGAAGTCTTCAATGTGCTCCGCCACTGAACCCTTTTGTTTGAGATTTATCAATTGGATAAATAAGGTGTTTCTCTTTGTATCTTCATAATGTGCTATCATTTCCTTCATAAAAATTGACCAGGTGACAAGTGGTTTACGAGAACAAAGCCATCTATACCATACAAACTGATTGGGTTCTAAATATAAAGATGCAATACGTACCTTTTGTGAGGGTTGCACATCCTGTAGATCAAAATGTGATCCAGGTGGATATTGGTGGCCACCCACCTATTCCACTTGGACCCCCATAGTTGTTTCTTTTCAATTTCCTCAATTGTAGCACAACTTACTATTTTTGGCATTTTTTCGAGTCCTAAACTTCTGGAGCTGTTTTGAGGGTCTAAAAGACATTTTTAGGGAAAACTGAGAGACTAGAAAAGTCCAAAACTAGCTTACTTGGTTTTTTTCAGCCTCCTCTTCAAGATCTTCGAAACAAGGTATTATGATAACCAAAAAAAGATTGTATGTCAAGGTTACGACCCCAGGAAGTTGATGTATCAATTTACCCAAACGAGGCCTACAATTTTGGCGCTTCATCTCCCACGGTTAGGTTTTTAGATGTTTAGGGTTTTCCATTGTTTTTTAATAATAAATAGGCCTTTGAGCCTCATTTTAACACAGTTCAGAGGCATGTATCCACCACATCTCTTCTCAGAGATAATCTACCATCGCCCGAGCTAGCTTTATTTCCATTATGTTTGTAATCATATTTCAGTATTTTATATTAATGAAATGAAGTGTTATTTCTGCTACATCTCTGTATTTATGGCTATATCGATAATTTGTTGCATTCCCGTTTAAGTTCAAACCAATGGCATTAGAGCGGTTTGCTCTTTCTCTATTTTCTTTGCATGTCCCTAATGAGGTCAAGATATAAGGAGTTAAGACTCGAACTGGTCAAACCTTTGCAAGACCAACATCACAAATCTCGATGACCACCCATGGCAGAAGAGAAAAAAGATGGGGGGCAGGAGATCCTTTCAAAATATTGCTCGAAGAAGCCCTCGAGTGATGGAGGAATGCGATGATTAAGAACTTTTCCTAAATCCTTTAGTGACTACCCAAAGGTGACACATTCTCTTTCGACAACTACTCTTGAATCGCCACACCCTTTAAGGTATAAGTTAACTTTGACATCCTCTTATTTGAAGGTAAAATAGATGCAGATGTCGTAGATAAATGGTTAAATATTATAGAAGGATATTTTTCTATTCATTATTTTTCCAGTCGGTAAAATATCACTTTTTCACTTCTTAAAGATGCCCCCCACGTCAAGGATTGGTGGGAAACCTACTGTGAGAAGAATGACGAAAGTACACCCTCACTATTTTCCGCTGCACCCACTTGGAATTCATTTTGGGATGCCATCAAGGAGAAGTACTACCATGTCGAGAGCTATGAGGATAAATACATAAACTGGACCACGCTGTAGTAGGGAAGGGACCAAGATGTACCGAAGTTTACCAATGTTTTTCATACCCTTCGCAAGAAGTTTGGTATCAAGGAATCTTAGCGAAATTTGGTACTCAAGTACCATGGCTGCCTACACAGGTACATCCAGGATGAGATGGAGTTCCTGGAAATCTATTCTCTCGGCACGACATACCGATATGTTGTAAAGATTAAGCAGAAGTTTAAACAAAAGAAGCGAGACTTTGGATCTGCAAATCTGATGTAAGGGAAAGGCGCCCCTAAACCATAGAGCAAAGAACAAAGCCAAGGTGGGGTGACCCAGGAGAACCTACCCAATCCACAAGCAAATAAAAACACCATGAAGACAAAGAAGGACACGGGAAAATGGTGTGAGTTCCATAAGGGCTCCACTCACAACACGAGTGAGTGTCGAGCCAAGAAGTCACTAGTGGCCGAGTTGAAGGCTTCCAAATCACACACATGTTTCGACTCTGAGTGAGAACAAGACAAGGGGAATGACAAAGGAAGTAGATCATTAATGTGGAGCCCAGTGCCACCATGGTTGCCACCAAGATCCAGAAGAATGACCTTGAAGATCCAAAGGAGGGGGAATGCCTCTTCCACTCACAGACGTGGGTGAAGGGTTCTCCACTGTAGTTCATTTTCGACAACGGGAGCCAAAGAACCTCATTTTAGTAGAGACTGTGAAGCAGCTGGGCTTGTCGACTACAACACATCCACAACCGTACACCATCGAGTGGCTTCACCAAGGACGAGATTTCCATGTCAGCCAGTGGTGCCAACTTCCATACACCATCAAGCCCTTCACGGATGAGGTACTGTGTGATGTTTTCACTCTTGAAGTTTGTGATGTATTATTAGGAAAACCATACTTGTGGAAGTGACATGTTGTATATGAGTCTAGGCCTCACTCTGTGATTATTAATTTCGGCAATAAGGTGTACAAGTTATTGGAGGTAGCCCTGCCTATCGCCATCTCTTTGATCATTGCAATGAAAAGCAATAATATCATTTCACAGACCAGGAAGTTTGTTTTCCTTTTGATTCTCCCTCAAGGAAAGAAGAAGATTGTGGCCACAGTTTTTAGACAGGGCTCCTCCACACAATAGAAACAGACAGACAAGGTCGTGGAGGAGTATAGGGACATTTTCTCCTCACCTATGGGGGTGCCTCTACACTGTCAAGTCAAGCACACCATCGATCTGAGCCTGGGCGCGCTACTACCCAATGGAACGATCAATCGACGCTTTTTTCCAGAGAATGATGAGATCAAGAAGAAGATTTAAGATTTGTTTCATAAAGAGCACATCAGGCTAAGATCATCACCCCATGGGAGCCCGATTGTATTGGTACAGAAGAAGGATGGGATCTGGAGACTCTATATTGACTATTGGGCACTGAACAAGATCACTGTATGGAATAGGTACCCAATCCCATGAATTGCTGACCTTCTAGACCAACTCAAGGGGGGGAATATTTCAGCAAGATTGATTTGAATTCTATTTATCACGAGGTGCCTATCGAGCCTTATGATGTGTGGGAAACTGCCTTCAAATCCAAGAAGGGCCTTTTCGAATACTTGGTCATGCATTTTGGGCTAACGAATGCCCCCACAACCTTCATGAGATTTATGTATGACATCTTACGACCCTTCACCAATGCATTCATGGTGGTTATTTAGATGACATCTTGATCTTTAGCCAGAGTTGGGAAGAGCGCCTCCACCATATTCGACAGATCCTCCAAACCCTACGAAAACACAAGTTGTGTGCCAATTTAGAGAAATGCACTTTTGGCATGACCCATGTTCAATATCTGGGTTACATCATTAATGAGCAGGGTGTGCATGAGGACCCAACCAAGATATAAGTCATTCGAGGTTGGCTAGCCCCAACCACTCTAACAGATCTTCGCAGCTTTCTGGGTCTTCCCAATTTCTACCACGGGTTTGTGTTGGGGTTCACTCATTTCACTTGGCCTTTAAGTCAAGTCACCTAGGGCAGAGCGAAAGAAAATTTCTTTTGGTCCAAAACCCAACAGAAGGCATTTTTCGAGTTGAAGCATCACCTCTGCTCTTCACTAGTGCTCACATTACTAGACCTGCAACAACCATTTGAGATTGAGACAGATGCCTCCAACTATGCTATTGGTGCCATTCTTACTCAGCAGGGGCATCCATTGGCTTACCATGGTGAGACACTTTACAACACAGTCCAAAAGTATCCCACCTGTGAAAAATAAATGTGTTCCATCGTGTAGGCTTTCCATCAATTGAAGCATTACATTTTGGGGAAGGAAACAGTCATCCATACAGACCACCGACCCCTGCAGTTCATATAAACACAAGGGAAGTTGCAAAACAATCACCATTAGAAATGGTCCACATACCTGCAATAGTTCCATTTGAAAACTAAGTACAAGAAGGGAAGCACCAACAATGTTGCAGACTACCTCAGCCGACCACCATTCATGGTGCTAATCATTGTGCTCGACTATTGTGGGAACGATACTTCAGGGTGGTCGCATCTTTACAAGAGCGATCCAGAATTCGACAACACATACTAGACACTCCTAGAAGGTAAGCATGTTCCAAAATTTCACCTCCAAGATGCATTATTATGCTACCTGGGACACATTTGTGTTCCTTCAAGAGAGCGTTCCAAGATGATTTGGAATGCACACTACAGTCAGGTCGTTGGACATTTCAGAGTAGAGAAAACCGTGGAAGTACTGCAGAAGTATTTTTATTGGTCGAACCTTCTTCAGGATGTTGGGAAGTACATTTGATCCTACACTGCTTGTGCCATTGAAAAACCAACCATCAAGAAGTAAGGCCTATATACTCCTCTGCCTACTCCTAGTCATCCTTGGGAATCCATATCCATGGATTATATGTTGGGCCTTCCTTCTACTAAGCACGACAACGACTGCGTTTTCATGGTCATTGACAAATTCTCTAAGATGGCCACTATGAAGGCCTACAAGAAGAGTATCACAACAGAGGCCACTACTAATCCCTTCTTTGAGAGAGTGTGGGTGCACTTTCGGATCCCACAGTCCATTCTCTCATATCGGGACAACATATTCCTAAGTGCATTTTGGTCAAGTCTTTGGTTGATGCTGGATACCAAAATTACTAAGTCCACGACTTCCCACACCCAAACTGATGGCCAAATAGAGGTCGTCAACAAGATGATCATACAAATTATGTGCATGTACAACTCGAAGCATCCATGCACATGGGATGAAAGCCTCACCTATGTCCATCACAACTACAACAGAGCTCTCCATAGCTCAACAAGCCAGAACCCCTTTTAGGTAGGGCTAGGATTTCAACCATTATGTTCCATTGATGTGGCCATACCATTTGCAGCAACTCAGGCAGATTCAGCTAACATACAATCGGAAGCTAACAGGGCTAACAAATTCATTGAGAACATTAAACACATCTGTCAGTAGGTCCATGATATATTGGACAAAGCCAATGCTAAGTACAAGTAGCGCCATGATCAACATCGGGTTCCACACAAGTTCTAGGTGGGCGACAAGTTTGGCTACATTTACGGAAGGAGCGTATCGTTGGACCCCACTGCAAGCTTCGCCTGCTCTGGTATGGGCCATACACCATCACCAAGCTTGTAGGGGACAAGACCTTTGAGCTCAGCATTCCACCTTTCCTTGGTTTGCACCCAGTGTTCAATGTAGACCACCTTTGGCCATACTTTCCACCATTGTTGGACACATCCAACATTGCAGAACAACTCACACCAACAGAGCTAAAACCAGATTGAATGGAACATGTCACAACTGATCAGATCATGGACACGTAGATAAAGAACACTCGCTAGTGGAAGATCCAACTGTATCAGGTTGTCAAAGCTAGCCAACTCCTGCACCAAGGAAAGTGGCTCACTAGGGACCAACTTCAGCAGAAGTTTCCCCATCTTATGGAGGAACTCAATGGAATGGGGACCATTGCTTCCTAAGGGGGGAGGACTGGTACAATTGGATATTGGTGGCCACCTGCCTATTCCACTAGGACCCCCACCATTGTTTCTTTTCCATTTCCTTAATTGTAGCACAACTTACTATTTTTGGCCGTTTTTCGGGTCCTAAAATTTCGGAGCTATTTTGAGGGACTAAAAGACATTTTTAGGGAAAACAGAGAGAATGGAAAAGTATGAAACAATTTCATCTCTCTATTTTCAACCTCCTCTTTAAGATCTTCAAAATGAGATATTATGATAGCCAAGTGGAGATCATATGCCAAAATTACGACCCCTGAGAAATTAATGTACCAATTTACCCAAACGGGGCCCACAGTTTTGGCGCTTCATCTCCTAGGGTTAGGTTTTTGGATGTTTAGGGTTTTCCATTTTTTTTAATAATAAATAGGTCTTTGAGCCTCATTGTAACACAATTCAAAGGCATGTAGCCACCACATCTCATCTCAGAGATAAGCTACCATCACCCGAGCTAGTTTTATTTCCATTATGTTTGTAAGGATATTTCAGTATTTGATATTAATCAAATGAAGTGTTATTTATGTTGCATCTCTGTATTTATGGCTATATCAGTATTTTGTTTGCATTCATGTTTAAGTTCGGATCAGTGGTATCAGAACGTCTGTTCTTTCTTTGTTTTTCTTTGGATGTCCCCAATGAGGTCAAGATGTAAGGAGTTAGGGCTTGAATTGGTCGAATCTTTGCAAGAACAACCTCACAAATCCTGACAACCTCCCATTGCAGAAGAGAAGAAAGACGAGGGGGAAGGAGATCCTTTCAAAATATTACTCGAAGAAGCCCTCAAGCGACAGAGGAATGTGATGATGGACACCTTTGCCCAGATCCTTCAGTGGCTACCTAAAGGCGACACATCTTCTTCCGTCAGTTACTATTGAAGCGCCACACCCTTTAAGGTACAAGTTAACTTTGACATCCACATATTTGAATGTCAGATAGATGTAGACGTTGTAGATAAATGGTTAAATCTGCTAGAAGGATATTTTTTAGTTCATGATTTTTCTAGCCAGAAAAAGATCACTTTTTCACTTATCATAGTTGCCCCCCATGTGAAGGATTGGTGGGAAACCTACTGTGATAAGAAGGACGAAAGTACACTCTCACTATTTTCAGCCGCAACCACTTGGAATTTGTTCTAGGATGCCATTAAGGAGTAGAACTACCCTGTTGGGAGCTATGAGGATAAATACATAAAGTGGACCACGTTGTGGCAGGGAAGGGACCAAGACGTGCCAGATTTTACCTTATTTTTTCATACCCTGGGCATGAAGTTAGGTATAAGGGATTCTAAGCGACATTTGGTACTCAAGTAGTACGACTGCCTACATAGGTACATCCAGGACGAGATGGAGTTCCTAGACATCTCCTCTCTCGGCATGACATACCGATACCCTGTTAAGATTGAGTAGAACTTTAAACAGAAGAATCGAGACTTTGGATCTGCGTATTTGAAGCAAGGGAAAGGCTCCCCCAAACCATAGAGCCAAGGACAAAGCTAAGGCGGGGTGACCCAGTACAACCCTCCGAAGTCACAAGAAAATAATAGCACCATGAGGATAAAGAAGGACATGGGAAAATGGTGTGAGTTCCATAAGAGCTCCACTCACAACACGAGTGAGAGTTGGGCCAAGCAGCCACTGGTGGCTAAGTTGAAGGCTTCTGAATCAAATGCATGTTCCAACTCTTAGTCAGAACCCAACAAGGGGAATGATAAAGGGAAGCATATCATTGATGTGGATCCCAGTGCCACTATGGCCACCAGCAAGATCTAGATGAATGAGCCTAAAGATCCAGAGGAGGGGGAACACCTCTTCCACTCACAGATGTGGGAGAAGGGTTCTTCGCTACAGTTCATTGTTGACAACGGGAACCAAAAGAACCTCATTTCAGCAAAGATCATGACGCAGTTGGGCCTACCAACTACAACGCATCCGTATCCATACACCATCCGGTGGCTTCACCAAGGATGATATCTCCATGTTATCCAACAATGTCACCTTCCCTAAAACATCAAGCCCTTCATAGATGAGGCATTGTGTGTTGTTGTCCCTCTTAAAGTTTGTGATGTATTATTATGACAACCATAATTGTGGAAGTGACAGGTTGTATATGAGTCTAGGCCTTGCTTTGTGATTATTACTTTCAGAAATAAGTTGTACAGGATACTAGAGGTAGCCCCGCCTACCACCATCTCTTTGATCACTGCAAAGCAATGCAGTAAGATCATTTCACAACCAGGATTTTCTTTCCTTATGATTCATCCTCAAGGTAAGAAGAATATTGTGGCCATGACTTCTAGACAAGGCTCCTCCACACAACAGCAGCAGATGAACAAGGTCATGAAGGAGTAGAGGGAAATTTTATCCTCACCTATCGGGGTGCCTCTACACTGTCAGGCCAAGCACTCCATCGTCTGACCCCAGGTGCGCCACTACCCAATGGACTGATCTATTGACACTTTGTTCTAGAGAATGATGAGATCAAGAGGCAGATTCAAGAGTTGTTACAGAAAGGGCACATTAGGTGAATCTCATCACCCTATGGGAGCCTGATTGTCTTGGTACAAAATAAGGATGGGATCTAGAGACTCTGTATTGACTATCAGGAATTGAAAAAGATCACTGTATGAAATAGATACCCAATCCCACGGATTCATGGAACAACTCAAGGGGGAAAATGTTTCAACAATATTAATTTGAAGTCTGATTATCACTAGGTGCCTACTGAACCCTCTCATGTGTGGAAAACAACCTTCAAATCCAAGAAGGGCCTTTTTGAATGGTTGGTAATGCCTTTTGGGTTAACAAATTCCCCCACAACCTTGATGAGGTTGATGGACGACATCTTGCGACCCTTCACTAATGCATTCATGGTGGTGTATTTAGATGACATCTTGATCTTCAGCCAGAGTTGGGAAGGGCACCTCCACCATATTTGACAGGTCCTCCAAACCCTATGACAACACAAGCTATGTGCTAATTTAGAGAAATGCACTTTTGGCATGACCCATGTTCAATATTTGGGGTACATCATTAATCAGCAGGGTGTGCATGTGGACCCAGCCAAGATACAAGTCATTCGGGATAGGCCAACCCCAACCACTCTAATAGAGCTCCATAACTTTCTGGGTCCTGCCAATTTCTACCATAGGTTCATGTTGGTATCCTCTCATATCACTTAGCCTTTAAATCAATTCACCAACGGTAGAGCGAAAGCAAAGTTATTTTGGTCCGAAACCCAACAGAAGGTGTTTTCCGAGTTGAAGCATCACCTATGCTCTGCACTAATGCTCACATTACTAGACCCACAACAACCATTTAAGATTGAGACAAATGCCTCTGACTATGCTATTGGTGCATTTCTTACTCAACAGGGCCATCCAATGGCTCACCACACTGAGACACTTTCAGAGACAGTCCGAAAGTATCCCACCTATGAAAAATAAATGTATTCCATTGTGCAAGCCTGCCATCATTGGAAGCATTCCTTTTTGTGGAAGGAAACATTCATCCACACAAACCACCGACCCCTGTAGTTCATACACACACAAGGGAAGTTACAGAATGATCGACATCATAAATGGTCCACATACCTACAATAGTTCCATTTGAATATTAAGTACAAGAAGGGAAGCACCAATAATTTTGCAGACTGCCTCAGTCGACCACCAGTCATGGCGTTGATCACTATGCTCGACTCTTATGGACACGAGACTTTAGCATGGTACATATTTACAAAATCGATCCAGAATTTAGCAACACATACTAGACACTCATGGAAGGTAAGAAGGTTTCGAATTTTCACCTCCAGGATGCACTTTTATGCAACCTGGGACACATTTATGTTCCTTTAAGCGAGCATTCCAAGATGATTCAAGGGGCACACTATAGTCGGGTCGCTGGACATTTCGGATTAGAGAAAACCATGGCAGTAGTGTAGAAGTAATTTTATTGGCTGAACCTTTGTCAAGATGTTGGGAAGTACATTCGATCCTGCACTGCTTGCGCCATTTCCAAACCAACCGTTAAGGAGCAAGACATATATATGCCTCTTCCTACTCCTAGTCGACCTTGGGAATCCATCTCCTTGGATAACATGTCGGGCCTTCCTTCTACTAAGCATGACAATGACTGCGTTTTCGTGGTCATTGACAGATTCTCTAAGATTACCATTATGGCGGCCCGCAAGAAGAGTATCACATCAGAGGCCACTGCTAAGATCTTCTTTGAGTGAGTGTGGGTACACTTTGGGATCCCATAATCCATTGTATTAGACCAGGATAGCAGATTCCTAAGTGAATTTTGGTCAAGTCCATGGTCAATGCTCGATACCAAACTTACTAAGTCCACAACTTTCTACCACCAAATTGATGGCCAAATAGAGATCATCAATCAGATGATCACACACATTATTCACATGTACAACTTGAAGCATCCACACACATGTGATGAAAGCCTCCCCTATGTCCAACACAACTATAATAGAGCTCTCCATAGATCAAAATGCCACAACCACTTTCAGGCAGGGCTGAGATTTCAACCATTGTGTCCCATTGATGTGGCCATACCATTTGCAGCCACTCAGGCAGATTTGACTCACTCCCAGTCTGAAGTCGACTGGGCTAACAACTTCATTGAGCACATTCAACACATCTGCTAGTAGGTCTATGATATATTGGACAGAGCCAATGCTAAGTAAAAGCAACACCATTACCAACATCAGGTGCCACACAAGGTCCAGGTGGTGACAAAGTTTGGCTACATTTGTAGAAGTAGTGCCTCGTTAGACCCCACCGCAAGCTTTGCCCACTCTGATATGGGCCATACACCATCACCAAGGTTGTAGGGGAAATTCCTTTGAGCTCAACATTCCACCTTTCCTTGGTATGCACCCAGTGTTCAATGTAGACCACCTTCGACCATAGTTTCCACCATTGCTGGACATATCCAACATTGCAGAACAACTCACACCAGCAGAGCTAAACCCATATTGTGAGGAACATGCCACAACTGATCAGGTCATGGACACGCAGATAAAGAACACTCGCTAGCGGAAGATCCAACTGTATTGGGATGTCAAAGATGGCTAACTCCTAAACCAAGGCCAGTGGCTCACTAGGGACCAAGTTCAGTAGAAGTTTCCCCATCTCATGGAGGCACTCAACTCAGTGGGGACCATTGCTTCCTAAGGGGGGAGGACTGATCCAGGTGGATATTGGTGGCTACCTGCCTATTCCACTTGGACCTCCAATGTTGTTTCTTTTCAGTTTCCTTAATTTTAGCACAACTTACTATTTTTGGCAGTTTTTCGGGTCCTAAACTTCTGGAGCCATTTTGAGGGACTAAAAGATGCTTTTAGGGAAAACAGAGAGACCGAGAAAGTCCTGAAGCAATATGTTCATTTATTTTTTTCCTCTTCTTCGAGATCTTTGAAATGAGGTATTATGATAGCCAAACAAAGATCGTATGCCAAAGTTACAACCCTTGGAAGTTGATGTACCAATTTACCCAAATGGGGCAAACAATTTTGGTGCTTCATCTCCTAGGGTTAGGTTTTTGGATGTTTAGGGTTTTCCATTGTTTTTCAGTAATAAATAGGCATTTGAGCCTCATTGTAACATAGTTCAGAGGCATGTAGCCACCACATCTCTTCTCAAAGATAAGATACCATCGTCCGAGCTAGTTTTATTTCCATTCTATTTGTGAGCATATTTCAGTATTTGATATTAAATGAAATGAAGTGTTATTTCTGTTGCATCTCTATATTTATGGCTATATCGGTAATTTGTTGCATTCCTATTTAATTTTGGATCAAAATATTGCTCCATTTGTAGTATCTATGTTACCAGATCTTTTCCATCAAACTTCCTCATATCTATCTTTGGAATGTGGTGGTTCTTAAACCCCACATTGGAGTCTCTAAAATCGTAATTCATATTCTTTTTGTCCTCATCATGATTTTCATGGATTACCTTGTCACTACCGGGAAGCCTTTCTTGCAACAACTTTGTCAAACCTTAGTTCAAACCTTCCATGTCTGATTTTAAACCATTCATGTCACCTTTTAAACCATCCATGTCACCTTTTAGTTCATATTTGGTTTCTCTTTGTGAGAGCGAAATTTGTTGCACTTGGTCCCATAATTTTGATATATCATGCTTCAATTCTTCCTCTTCATGTGTCATAGTAGAGATTTCTGAAGGCGTAATGGGTGTATAATTATTTTTCTTTGGAGGAATTTTAGAACCCAATACTGATATATATGCTTCAATATTCCCTTGGTATCACTTCAAACTGGTTTTTCAAACAAAAGTGATGCAATTTTTAAAAACAATACACACCTTTTTCTTTCTTTTAGGAGCTCGATCTTGAAATGTTTATATCTCTGTAATTTTGGATCTCCAAGTTCTTAAATTTCTTCTTGTGGTATCTCTCCAAGTCTTGTTTCCAACCCCGCAAGTCTTATCGATATTGGATTCTTCAAGAAAAAGTTATGCCAAATCTCTCACGATGACCTGATGATGGACTAGTTCAGTAGATCAAAGTTGTACGAGATTCCACCTGTCAAAATTTCAACCTTAGACCCTAAAATTGATACATGAGAAACTATAATTCATGCAATTTCAGACACTTTTTATAGAATTCAAATCCGATGCCTGAAATGAAAGTTATGTCGATTTTCCCTAGGTCACATGTTTGAGATTGAATTATAGAGCCTACAAAAACCCTAACTTCCTCAAATCATATCTCCGAAAATATAGCGAACCAAGCTCTAAATTTTTTACACGAAGTTCACCAACATTTCAGCTCCACGTGGTAAACTTTTTAGCTTCTAAAGCCTCGTAGAAAAAAATTTATAGTGAAATTTCCAAGATGACCTGTTTGAAGAATCAAAACCCTAGAATCCAAAACTCTGATACCAAATTTTATGCAACCATCTCACAGAAAAGATAGATCAACGACTTAAAAATTATCCTCTTCGAGTTATAAATCTCCTTTTCATTACATAAATGAACAATTCTTTGATGATACAAATGACAAGACCTCCTTTGTATATATAGGAGTCTAAGGGGTCACAATATAATCAGAGCCTACATAACAATAAGAATGTAAGGGCACACCAATAACAATAATGGGCTTCTATGGGGCACAACAATAAGAATACGAGGGCTACATGGTCACAATAACAATAAAGGGGATACACTAGTATTATAGGGACCTAACACCCAAAGTGAGTCCAATATTGATGAATATTTAAGGAAGAGGCTAAGACCACCAACTAAATGTTGGGGTTGCAAAGGAGAGTGCTTGCTTAGATATTTCCCTCATAAGAAAGAAAAACGAGGACTATCCATAACCTTTAGGAATCCACTACAATTGAGGACATGGGAAGGATATATGTAGCCATGGAAGATTGATAAGTTGAGCATCAATGCCACATGATTAAAGTGAAAGGTAAGATTTCAAATCAACTAATTGCCATTTTAATTTATTTTGGAGCATGTCATAGATATATTAATCCTAAGATAGTGGATAGATTTAATTTAAAAATAAGTAAACTTGAATGGTCATGGTTGGTTCAACTAGCCACTAGAGCCAAAAGGAATATTAGTGAAATTGTTAGGAGCTATCCCATAAATATGAAGGAAGTAGATAAATTTGCATATTTAAATATTATTCCATTAGGGTCTGATGAAATCCTCATTGGAATGCATTGGTTGGAAAAGCATTATGTTTTCCTATAATTTTACAACAAGGCATTTAATTTCCTTGATGAGGAAGGGAAATTAAAAAAGTTCAAGCAATTTCAAGACCCATTTCTATTAGAGAAATTTCAGCCATATAGTTGAAAAGATGCTTAAAAAAGGGGCGTCAATTAGAATGGATTGGTTGGACAAGCATCATGTTTTCCTTGATTGTTACAACAAGGAATTTACTTTCCTTGATGAGGAAGGGAAATAAAAAAAGTTCAAGCAATTTCAAGACCCATTTCTATTAGAGAAATTTCAGCCATATAGTTGAAAAGATGCTTCAAAAAGGGGTGTCAATTGTGCGACAACCCATGTAGAGGAGGAAACCAAGGATGGGAACCCACATTTGGAATATTTTCTAGTGCTACAAAAAATTTAAGGATGTTTTTAGAGAGATGTCTTGTTTTCCACGTAAAAAAGATATAGATATTGTTGCTAGTCTAGTGCTTGGAGTTGCTCTAGTATCCAAAACACCTTGGAAGATTAGTAAACTAAAGTTGAAGGAGCTAGTAATATAATTGGAAGAGATATTGAGAAAGGGGTACATATGCCTGAGTGTGTCACCTTGGGGAGACCTAGTACTTAAAAAAAAAGGTTGGTACATTATGGTTATGCATTGATTTCAGATAGTTGAATAAGGTGATAGTTAAGAACAAGTATCATTTTCCAAGGATAGATGATTTATTTGATTAGCTAAAAGGAGATAAGGTATTCTCCAAGATTGAATTGAAATTGGTTTACAATAAAGTAACAATTAAGGAAGAATATGTCAACAAGGCAACCTTTAAGACACGGTATGGACACTTTGAATTTGTAGTGGTGCCATTTGTTTGAGAAATGTACTAGCTCTTTTTATGTGCCCAATGAATGCAATCTTTAGAAACTATTTCAATAAGCTTGTGATTGTCTTCCTATGACATAACTATCTACTCCAAATCAAAGAGAAACACTTAAGGATTGTGTTATAGGTTATAAAATATCATAAACTATATGCCAAATTGAGTAAATTATCACTTTACCAAAATCAAATCTAATATTAGGGGCATGTTGTCTCAAAAGAAGGCATAGTTATAGATCCATAGAGAATTGAAGTAATTAGAAGTTGACCAACACCAAGAAATATGATATAAGTTAGACCATTCATGAGGCTTTCTATTTATTACCAAAGATTTATTCAAGGTTTTCCAAAAGTTTCACAACTCATCACTTCTTTGAAAAATAAGGTTGTGAAATTTGAGAGGACAACGAATTGTGAAGAAAGTTTTCAACACTTGAGGAGTTTATCGACAAGTGTACCAATCTTAAATAGTTTTGATCCAAATGAGGAGTTCATTGTGTGCGGAAATGCATGCAAGGAAGGATTTGGTGGATTCCTTATACAAAATGGCCATGTAGCATGTTATGAGTCCAATAAATTAAAAATACATGAGAGGCATCATGCCACTCATGACTCGAAGTTGGAACCCATAGTGCATACTCTAAAAATGTGGAGAATTAATTTTTTGGAAATAGGTTTGAGTTAACTACAAACCATAGTGGTTCAAAGTGTTTGTTCAATAACCAACATTGAATGCAAGACAAAATAAATGGATGGAATTTCTTAGTCGATATGACTTTAGTATCAAGTATATTAAGGGGAAGGAGAATAAGGTGATTGATGCACTTAGAAAGTGACTTCATGAGATGCATGGTATAATGAGAAGCATGTATAGTTCAATTTTGGATAATACAATGCTCCTTGTGTGTTTTGAAACATGTGTTTAACTTCCTCTCAAGGATCCATTGACTTTGGTGATGCGTCTGCTTACTAACACCTGTGGGTTTTGGTGTAACAACAATCATGATTCCAGTGAGTGGTATCAGAGCCAAAGGTCTCGAGTTCGAAACACCACCGGTTCGCGCTAGGGGGGAGATCGTTGGGACTTAGATAATCCAATGCTCCCTGTGTGTTTCATCACATGTTGTTAGCCACCTTTCAATGATCCATTAACTCTGGTGATGTGTCAGTTTACTAACACATGCGGGTTTTGGTGTAACGACAATCGTTATTCCAACAAGAATTCTAGAGGTTGTAAAATCAGATCAACACTATGTGCAAGTAAAAGAAGCACTACATCAAGGTAAATTACATCTAAGATAATGAAAATTATGAGCTGAAATGGGATGGAATCCTCATGTATAAAGACAAAATATTTTTTCCAAATTCACAAAAAGCTAAAAAAAATAGTATTAAGGGAAATGCATGGTGTCCCTTATGCTTGACATCTAGATTATTAGAAGACCATTGTAGCCATAAGTATTCAATATTTTTGGCTAGGATTAAAGGAGGATGTAGCTGGTCACACCTATAAATAAATGGAATGACAAAAGGTGGAGGTTGAGCATGGGCATATGGCTATTTTGCTACAACCATTTCCCATTCTAGAGTGGAAATTGTAGAATATCACTGTCAATTTCATCACTAAATTACCTATAAAAATGGACATGACTCAATTATTGTGGTGGTGGACAAATTAACCAAAGCAACATATTTTATTCTATTCAAGGTGAAACATAAGGCAATGGAACTAACATAAATTTATATGAAACAAGTGGCCATATTGCATAGAGTTCCCAAGGCTATTGTGTTATATAGAGATTCTAAATTCACCTGAATTTTTTGGAAATGGTTATTCGAGGGGCTAGGCACAATTTTGAACCTTGGTACAACCTATCATGCATAGAAAATGGCAAACAAAGAGAGTTAATGAAGTCATTGAGGAAATATTGAGGATGGATGTGATGAACAAACCATCCAAGTGGGAGGATTACCTGCCCTTAGTTGAATCTACAACAATGGGTATCAAGAATCATTAAAAATGAGTCCATTTAAAGCATTATCTGGTAGGAAGTGTAATACTGAAATTAGCTAAGATAATGTAATAGACAGAGTGGTGATTGGGCTAGATATGCTTAAGGAGATTAAAGAAGGAATATGTGATTAAAATCAAATAAAATTTGAAGGTAGCCCAAGATAAGAAAAAGAGTTATATAGATATGAGTATAATAGCTAGGAAATTTCAGGTGGGTGACCATGTGTTGTTGAAAATGAGGCTAAAGAAGAGCTCATTGAAGTTGGGGAGTTATGGCAAAATGGCGAGTAGAATTTTTGGACCCTTTTAGATATTCAACATAATTGTGCCAGTTGTTGATGAACCCTTCATTAATTTCTAACCCTAAACCCTAAACCTTGGTATTGATAGGAATACGATTCAAGTGAAGCCTAAAGGGGGCTTTCTAGTCAAGCCAATGCATATCTTGGACATAAATGTCAAGGTGCTCCAAAACAATCCATATGAGTGGTAAAGGTCCAATGGAGCTACTGTAACCCTAAGGACACTACATGGGAACTGGAAGATGCTATGTAGGATGTGTACCCCTAATTATTTTGATATTTTTATTGTACATATTATATGTGTAAATTTCCTTGTGTAGTATGTGCACTAAGGATAGTGCAAAAATATGGGAAGGGGAATATAACACTCCTATTTTGTAACGTAATCCTACATACATGTCATATAGGTTGGTGAGACAAATAATATCGCCAAGTTTCACGGACCTCGAAGATCAGTGACCTCTATGTCCACAAAATATTTTTACTAGGCAAATCTGGCCGAAGGGATCACTTCCTTCTGTCTCAACCACAGAGCCTAACCCCGAGAGTGTTGATAGAATTAAACCTATAACCTATTAATAACAAAGGTGCTTTAACAATGAGTACTCAACCAATTGAGCTAACCCTCGAGGTTGTATTGTAACTTACACACACACACATTGTTGACTGCATGATAGGGGAACTAAAATGATGTAGGGATATGACTCCACGAGAGGAGGTTAAGGTGGCCCAAAGGGGCTAAAGTCAAAATAATCACTATTTTATTATAAGCCTAAGTATAATAACATTGATGATGGAAAGGGGATTAACTTTGGGATTGGTGCATAAATGGATAGGGAGATACTTCTTAAAATGTCAAGTGGCAAGAAGGAAGCATCCACATAAAAGTTTGGATCAATTGTCATTCTTTAATGCACTATATCCCTAATTAAGAGGTGACATAGCCTTAGGCATTGCATTATAAATAAGGGGAACCCCTCTGGCTATGAAAGATGAAGAGGAAAAGAGAGATGGATATTGGTATTGTTGTATAAGTCTTTGGTTGAGTTTCAAAGCCACGATTTTCCCTTATGGTGTCATAGCTCTAATTAGGGGGTGACCTGCTATTGGGAATCCTAGAATAGTAGTGCCTAATACTAAGAGGAACATCCTTATTCAACAAGCAATTGTTGAATTCATTGAGATAAGTGTTATATGCATATGTGCACTTTCATGCATTTATCACATGTAATTGTATGTGATAATTGTTGATATTACTTTTATGAATATGTTGCATTTTATGTCTCTATTGGTTATGCATGAATTAATTTTTTTATTGTGGTATACTAAACCTACATATTGTTTATATTTCATGGCATATTTTATGAAATTGGTGTCAAATTTATTATTCATGGAATTAAGAGCCTAGAATAATAGAAATTTGGAATTCTAGGTATTCAACATAAAAATTTAATTAATGTGCCTCATCCTAGGGTGGTTGGAGATGTAACAATCCATGTGGTTCTACAAGATCAATCATGATATATAATCTAGAAGTTTGAAATGGAGTTTATGGCAAGAGTGTTATCCCAAAGAGAGGGAGTGAACTATTAGGAGACATTTTCTCCATTGCCATGTACACTTCCATTTGAGTAGTTATATCCTTTATTTCATTTATAGATGGAGGATACTTCAGATGGATGTGAAGATATTTTTTCTTAACACATTCGTTAAGGAAGAAGTGTACATGGAGTAGCATCAAGGATTTGAAATAAGTGGGAAAGAGTTCCATGTTTATCTGGTGAAAACCTTGAGTTAGTTCATTATGGAGCCAAGGCATGAGCATTAGTAGCAAAACATGTTCCTAGATATTTTAGAGGCATAGTGAAATACGGTGTGATATTTTTTTGGAGATGGTGAATCGGAGTTATAGAGTTATTCAGGATTAGATTAGGTAGGAAGTGCAATAGACATGAATAAGGCCTCATAATGTTGTTTTATCTTGGAATCAATTATGGTACCTTGGTTCAACAAGAGGTAAATTTTTGTGTCACTTAGCTCAATGGAGAGAAGATATCACTTCATACAAGACAAGCTATAAATGAAAGTAGTGAAGCTCTAGTATAATTCCAAAGATCTATAAGTGGCTTATATTCTGACCAAGACCTTAGTAAAAGGGAAGTCCAAGGCATTTAGAGACATACTTGGATTAGTGCATAATTCCTTACTCATTGAGAGGGAGCGTTGAAAATTAAGCCCAAGGGAGAAATTCTACGTAGGTTCAGTGTGAAGATGTGAGAAGTAGATCGAGATATTTTTGAAAAATAATTTTCAAAAAGTAGTTATCGTTTTGGAAAATTAAATATATTTTGTAATTCATTTTACCAAAAAAGTGGAAGTCTTACATTTACTTGTGAAGTCTAAAAAAGTGTATCTCATGCATGCATGACTACCACTAGGAGTAAAATAAAAAAATATTAGTGTTCTGGTATTAGCTAAAAGTATAATAATAGGGCAAGGTAAAGACTTTCAACAAATTTGAATGGTTGAGAGGGTTGAGTGACTCATAGAGAGAGGAAGAATGAGGGTAGCTAAAAAAAAGGTGTTTCTAAGTAGTGTATAGTTCCGTATATCCACACAAAAGTCCATACAACCATATGGATTTGTACAGTTGTATGCATAATTAATAAAATCATATGGACATAGGATGTATAATTAAAATAATTAGTTATACAATTAGTACAATAGTTCATGTTCCTAATCAAGCTCTTGGTGAAATAAAAGTCATATCTCACTAGCAAAAGCTCAGGGAAATTTCTAGGTAAGCCACCCACTTTCACCTTAGTTGCCTTGCCTCTTCATTTTAAGGTTAGAGGGAAAGATAGTTCTAACCTAAGGGAGTCGTCCAATGGTTAGATAGTCATCTAATGGTTAGATTTGCAACACAAGGTTAGCCTTGTAAAAGTATATCCATGCATTTGATATTGAACATGTTACTTCATGTCAGTGTAATGGATAATATATCTCATGAAAAAATAAAGAAATAATGATCTTGACATCCTATTGCAATGATGAACTTCCAGTATGCTAATAATCACATATCATTGAGTACACATATACATTCAAACTCATATATCATGAAGGAAACCTTAATATAGGTTATCTTTGATTCATGGGGGAAATATAAGTTATCTCAAGCTGGCGTAGAACATTGAATTGAAGGTTGTTGATGTAGAAATTAGGTTGTAGATTTGCAGTTTCTCATGAAGTTTTAATCAAAATCACAAGACACAATCCTACTCTACTGCTATGTGAAAAGTAATTCATGATCTAGAACAAAAATTAAAAACATGCAAGAAGAAATCACACACATGAAAATAGCATTTTTCCTTGGGAAAGAAAACTGCTAAAAACCCTAATGCCTACTTGCATTAATATGATGAATAGAGATGTATTACAATTGCTTTTATCAATCGGGCACAACTTGCTAGTGCATAACCTATCTCTCTACTCACTAATAAGCTCTGCCCCATACTTAGTTATTTTTTGCCTCCGCTTCAGCCCTGATTTGCTTACATAATTCCTGAGGAAATAGGCCCCTATTAATTAGAAATTTCCTCCAAAATGTTTGTTCAATTCCTCAGGGTTGATCACCTAACCTCATACAACATCCGTACACTCAACTAGTTTACAATTGTTGGTTATCTGCCTTGGAAACTCCACCACAACTGGGCAACTCATATTCTTTGCGTGCATGAGCTAATTGTTAGATGATTGATTAGTTAACTAAATGATCTCTAAGTTAGATTGATGTACCCCTACTTAACTGACTAGCAACTAGTTCTATTAACAATTAGAACGTGTTCAACTGATTACAATTGAAATTACTCAACCTAGGCTCCTAAAATTTAGGAATCACTACATACAACTAAACTTCATGCTCTTAACTTGAATTAACTGAGCTATACTCCTATTTTTTAGGAATCAACACAAGAAAACTGAATGTCAACTCATTAACTTGAATTGATTGTTCTTAACTAAGTGATAAGAGCCATGTCACCTCATTTAACTCCAAGTTATCTGGTGATGTGGAATTTCGAATTTCCTCAATTTAATCAAGACAAAAATCAAATTGAGAATTTCTTGCTGCATTTTTCAATACTCCCTCTCAGCAATAAAGGGATTATCAACCACCCCTATCTTGCATATGTGGAATTTACTACATGCAACACCTCTCACTATTGCTACTGCTACTGCAACATCTGCAACTGAGAAGCATAAAAAAAAAGCAAACTGAATCCACTGTGTCTGAAATTGTCTACTGGGAAAATTGTGTTGCTTTTGACTCTGCTACTGAGCCTCATGTGCTTCTATAAACACTCCTCTGCACTCATCTATATTTGACTGACACTGATCCTCCTTCTACTAAATATTGTGGGCCCCCATTGCAAGATAATGATCCATGAGGAGAATGCCTCAATGGACCCTACCCAAAATTTTGCAACTCTTGGGCTAAGGATCTACATCGCTCCACCTCACTCCTAGAGGTATAGTTACATGCGCTCCCTCTGCCCACTTTGCTCAAACTTTCCCCTTACTGGAGGTCTCTGCTTTAGTGTATGTCTTCACACTTCCTCCTCTTTGCCTCTCCATTTGTGTCTGCTCCAACGAATTCTTGAGGTTTCATGTTGAGAGGTCTAACATGATCCCTCTCAATTGCCATATCTCTACTCTCTGCCTTGCTCCTCAAGGTTGTGCATGCAACTTCTACCTCAAGTGCATACAGGTTCTTGACTCGAACCTTAGTCTACTTCACCAGTTCCGTGGCTATGTGTCTCAGGAATTCCTTTCCTTCACTGAAGATCACATCATAACCACGATATTCCAAAACTGCAACAAAGATGATATTTTTCTTTAGGCCTAGAGCAAACATGAAATCCTTGAATTTGAGAGGGGATACCGACTCCCTCTGAAATGTGACTATACCAATCCGACTCGCATTGTACCTTCCGTCATCTCCAAACTCAATATTCATCTGGAAATGTTTCTCCTCCAGGTCACTGAAAAACTATCTTCACCCAGTCATGTGGAACGAGGCATCAGAATTCAAGTACCACACACTCCCCATCACAGTGCTGGACATGCATGTAATAAGGGTGAAATCTAGCTCAAACTATGAAGCCAAAGCTTCACCTGTTTCTGCTACTGCAGACTCCTTCTTGCGAGCTTTTTTGTGGACACTTAGTAGCATAATCCCTGAATCTATGACAATGAAAACATTTAATTTTTGACAAATATCTCTTCTTGCCCTATTGGCTAGATTCAACCTCACCTTGGGTCTTTTTTCCCTTGGCCTTCATTCCTTTTCTGACTAGAGCAAATTCCTCTTCCTCTTCTTTTGATGATGTACCATCTCTGTCATTTCGCCTTATTTCCTCCTGTACCAAATCACACGATAAGCTCTCCCAATTCAGTAGTTTCTCCCTCCCGTTCACTGAATCTTGGTAGTTATGCCAACTTTTGGGAAGGCTCAGAAGGGCTAGGCTTACCAAGTCATCTTCAGGGACAGTAACACTGACCCCGCCCAGTTCATCACAACATTGTGTGAACATGATCAAATACTACGGTATAGTGTCATTCTTCTACATCTTGATACTTCGAAGTTTATCCTTAAGCGCAAACTTCCTATGGTCACTACTATTCTTGAACAATTATGTTAGTGCTTTCCACATCATTAACAAATTTTATTTCCCATGGATATTCGAGACAATATGGTCCTCTACTCCCTCCAAGATTATTCTCCTTGCCTTGGCTACATATTTCTTCCACTGTGCAAGGTACTGAACATCAGCTGTTGGTGGTCTTGGAATATCTGTCTTGACATATTCAAGCAATCCATTGTCATCCCATACTGCCTCCATGTGGTCCTTCCATGCAAAAAAATTTGAGGTGCCTTCCAAGGCATATTCTAGCCTTAGTGCATTGAAGTCCATCTTCTTAGCTTTGAAGAAATCCTGCTACATTGATCTTCAAATTCGAATCTCTGAGAAACAAATTCGAATTTCTAGTTCTAATGTTAATCCAACTCTGATACCATGTAGAAATTAGGCTATATATTTGCAGTTGCTCATGAAGTTTTAATCAAAATAAAAAGACACAAACCTACTCTACTACTCCACGGAAAGTAATTCACTATCTAGAACAAAAATTATAGACACGCAATAAGAAATCACACACATGAAAATAGTATTTTTCTTGGGGAAAGAAATTTGCTAAAAACCCCAATGCCTGCTTGCATTAATCTGATAAATAGAGATGTATTTAAATTGCTTTTCTCAACTGAGCACAACCTGCAAGTACATAACCTATCTCTCTACTCAATGAGAAGCTTTGACCCAAACTTAGTCAATTTATGCCTCTGTTTGAGACCCTATTTGCTTGCACAATTCCTGAGGAAATAAGCCCCTATTAATTAGGAATTTTATCCAAAATTCTTGTGCAAATTCTCAAGGTCGATCACTTGACCTGATGCAACACATGTACACTCAACTAGTTTACAACTGCGGGTTAACTGCCTTGGAAACTCCACCACAAATAGGCAACTCATATTCTTTTCATGCATGAGCTAATTATTAGTTGATTGATCAGTTAAATAAATGATCTCTAAGTTAGATTGATGTCCCACTACTTAACTGACCTCCAACTAGTTCTATTAACAATTAGAACTCTTTTAAATGACTACAACTGAAATTAACTCAACCCAAGCTCCTAAAATTTAGGAATCACTACATACAATTGAACTTGATGCCCTTAACTCGAATTATCTGAGCTAGACTCCTATTTTTTAGGAATCAACAAAAGGAAACTGAACTTCAAATTATTAACTCGAATTGAGTGTTCTTGACTGAGTGATAAGATCCATGTCACATCACTTAACTCGTCCAAGTTGTCTGTTGATGTGGAATTTCAAATTTCCTCAATTTAATCAAGGCAAAAATCAAATTGAGAATTTCTTGTTGCATTTTTCAACAGTTGAGTTTCCTATACATAATTGGATATTGGTGCACACATGGTAGGTTGAAATCACCACTATGGAAATGATTTGGTCGCTCAGATGTTGAGAGTGTTCCCACACTTGAAGCCAAATTCCTTGTCAATTGAATAAAGAGACAATTCAAGGAACATATATCAATCATTGTGGTAGTAACCATATCTATTACAAATTCAAAGAGATGATACTATGCATAATAATATTAAGGAAACCACATCATATATATATATATATATATAGAGAGAGAGAGAGAGAGATATCTATATTCATGGAAGTCATGAGTTAAGGTTGCCAGGGCTCAAAACCCTAAATCATATGTTCTGTGCACATTAGATTATATATATATATATCTATATATATATATATAGTATATATAATATATATATATATATATATATATCTATATATATATATAATATAGATATATATATATATATATATATATATATATATATATATATAATATATAATATATATATAATATATATATATATATATCTAATGTGCACAACATATGATTTAGGGTTTTGAGCCCTGGCAACCTTAACTCATGACTTCATGAATAAGGATTAGGGCTACAAACAGGTTGACGCATGAAGACTAGGTACTTTAGCATGTGAAGTTAGTAGTAAAATAACGAGAGGAATAAGAGCAATTACAACCACAAGTGAGGGAAAGGACTCAACTCTAAAACTTTATGTGATATCAGAATGTAATACCATTACAACATCACAATAGATGAGGAAATGAATCAATCCAATCAATGAATAACCAAAGGAACATGGTTAATATTATGTTTGGTAAAACTATTTAGGGCTCGTGATGGAATTCACATGTATTGATGGTCTTAATGTAAAGGCGCTTCCAATGGGAAATTCCTAGAGTCTTTCTTGGAATACCAACCAAATACAACCTAAACAAGCAACATTGGGGCTTGAAGGTCGACATGGTATAGATGTGAAGATAGGGACTATGCCAATGTGAGAAAAGAGGGAGATCTACCCAAGACACAAGTTATGGTTTTGAACCTTAACTGTGTGCCAACAAATGATAACAAGGTTTTAACTGTTATTTTGATTGTGTTCTAGACCTAAGGGAAAGTATCTTTTCCACTGATGTGAATCATGTTGTGAGAGTATGATTCGAGTGAAAATTGGTTTCTATCCGCCTTTTCCATCGAATCAACACAATTAATATTTAATTTTTACCAGATTTCACAACTATGAGATTCCCTACCTAATTTTTAACCATTGTAATATGATTTGAGTGAACGTTGGTGGATATCCACTTTTTCCATCAAATTAATATGATTAATCTTGAAGTTTTTCCATTCACGGGTTGAAATCCCATATTTTTGACAAACCATGGTATTCACCTATAATATTCACCATGGTATTTACCCATTTTATCCACCCATACTATTCACTCGTAGTATTTAATAATAAAACAAATAATGCAAGTGTGTGACTCCTAAGAGAAAAGGAACCCATAAATAATGCAAATATAGGCCTTCACCTTTGTAAAAGCCATGAATTTTTCTCATGATGTAGTTTTATGAAATTTTTACCATTTAATAAAAAGGATTAAGCTCTTTTCTTATTATTATTTTCTCTATAATATTTTCTATGCTCTTGTGACGTATTATATCATTTATACTTCCTCTAAATTATTTTTTACACACTTGTGACATATTCTATTGTATATATTTTGTCTCATTCCTCAAGTAACTCAGATAAGTGGTATCAAAGCAATGTACTCATCATTTTCCAGTGCATGTCCACGACGAGGTTAGGGTATAGAGAGTTGAATCTCATGCTAGTTTCACTTTAGGAAAACCACTCTGGACAACCCAAATGACCTCCCATTATGAAAGAAAAGAGGAGTGATGGAGTAGGAGATCCTATTAAGTTATTTGTCAAGGAAGCATTTTCAGGAATGAGATGATGGACAATTTCACCCAGATCCTTTGATGACTACAAACAATGGCCGAGGAATGTTCAACAAGAAGGGATTTCAAAGGTGTGACACCCATCAAGGTGTAAGTTAACTTTGATATCCATTTATTTAAAGGGTATATAAATGAAAATTCCCTAGAGAAATGGTTGAACATGGTCGAGGTTATTACTTTATCTAAAAAGTTTCTAATAGTGAAAAGATAAAATTTGCACTCCTTAAACCCCATCCCCACATCAAATCTTGGTGGGAAGATTGATTAGAGGGATACACAGTGGATGAATCTATGTCATTTAGGAAAGAACCCACTTGGAAAAAATTTGTGGATTCCCTCAAGGGGGGATTATACCTAGTGGGATACTATCATGACTAGTACATAAGATAGACCAATCTGCAACATACGAGAGATAGATAGTTCTAGACTACACCAATATTTTCCAAACCTTGTGCTAAAATTTGGATATCAGAAACTTTGAGCATAACCTAGTTCTAAAGTATCGTAGTAGCCTCCATAGGTACATTCAAATAGGGATGGATTTCTTGTACATCTCGTCATTGAGAGCACTTATTGGTATGTCGTCAAATTTGAGTAGAAACTGAAGCAAAGGAATAAGTAAGAGATTGGGTCTACAAATCCTCCACAATGAAATCTTGGAAAAGGTGGACCTAACTCACAAAATAAGGAATAGATAAAGGAGAGCCAACCTTAAAACAACTAGCCCAAGTCATAAGAAAATAAGGACACAAAAAAGTGGTGCCAATTTCACAAAATCCCTTATCACAACACTAATGAATGTCACTTAGGACATCCACTGTTGGTTGCATATCCTAGATCAGGTTCTAATTTAGAATAGGATAAAAGAAAGATGATTGTCGATGTAGAAACCAAATGTACCATTACAATTGTGAAGATATAACTAGATGAGTTAGAGGACCTCACCTCTTTCATTCACATATATGGGTGAAGGGAACCCAATTACATTTCATTGTTGATAGCGGAAGCTAGAAGAACATGATCTCCACTGAGGTCATCAAGAGATTGAAGCTACTGCTAGTACAACACCCCTGGACATACATCGTTGGTTGGTTGAGTCATGGAAGAGACATACATGTAAGCCAACAATGTTTCCTATCCTATGGCATCAAGTCTTTCAATGATGAGGTACCATGTGATGTTTCCCCATTGAAAGTTTGTGATTTTCTTCTAGGATAACCTTATATGTGGAAAGACCATGCTTTTTATGAGCTTTAACCTTGTAGTGTCATTGTGACTCTAGGGGATCAGATCTACAAGATACCATGGATAGTTCCAACAACATGAAGTTCATTAGCCTTGGCAAAACAATGCTAAAAAGTAGTCTTTTATTCTTCCAAGTTTGTCATCTTTATGATTTAGGTATAAGGATAACAAAAGGTCACTATGACCACCATAGGTTCAACACGAGATCTCTCTACAAAACATAAACATGGAAGGACTATGAGCTGGAAGTGAATTATACCTTTTATTGTAGTTATGCATGGCTTGGATGACCTCATAATTCATGGATGAGGCAAAAATGTGCACAAAATGGATGAAAGAAAGGGAAAAATGTTTGCCAAAATGAAGACAATTCAGAGGTTCAACACAACCAATTGAAGGGAAGAATGGAACAATGTGAAAAGTTAGAAGTTGAGGTAGTTTTAACAAGAAATGAGCTAGAAAAGGGCGGGTCTACTCAAAGGAAACTATAAGAGTATCTAAAAGGCTTGTAGCAGAATATGGTAGCAACATGATTATTAAAGAAGCAATTAGGAACAAGCGGGAGAACCAAAATCCTAGGAGTAAGCCAAAGAAAGTGTATTCTACAAGAAGGCCATCTAATTCTAGAGATGAATCTAACAAGTTTGCAAGGTTCCAAAGGAGGAATAACAATTCCTTTGTTCCCTCGATGAATAATGTTGAATGCTCATTTTGCAGTAATTTTGAACGTGTTGTAGTTGATTGTAGGGGCATCCAAATTAGGGTTCATCAAAAAAATATGCGACAGGAATGTAAGATCTCTCAAGCAAGCAATCAAAGAAGATCATTCCCTATGAGAAGATCATCAACCAACAGGTATACAAGTTATTTTTATGGCTATTGTTATTCATGTACTGTTTTGGGCCATAAGGTTGTTGATTTCAAATCTTATGCAAAGAAAAGTAGCAATGCATTGTATGTAAAGGGAATTCATATGCAGATAATAGCATAAGAATACACAAGTATTTTCCCCCTTTTCTTGGTCACATAAGTTGCTATATATGTGACAATACTGGCCACATGGCTAAATATTACAAGTTTCCTAGTTCTTTAAAGCAATCTAGATAAAATGAGGAGTTCATTCAAAGCAGAATAAACAAGAAACTAGAAGGAGATGCACATATAAGAAGGTAGCCCACCAAAGTTTGGAAAAATACGAAAGAGCATCAAGTGACATCAATGAAAAATTGAGGTCAGCATGGCCTTAGGTGGAGCATATGACAACATCATGAGTTGCATAAAGAACCATTGAATATGCAACCACAATAGAAGCATGGTGTGTCCAAGTGCCTAAAATCTAAAGACAAGTTTGTAGGATAAGAAGAAATGCTTGAGCTCCGGGGGGGATGGTAAAGGAAATGAAGGTTTACTTACAATCTCTCTTATTTCAGTTTGATAGCAGTTTGTTTAGTCAAGTATCATTTGAAACGTTGGTTTGTAGTAGCCTCTCGTATGTTGCAAAAAAGCATGAGCAAAGAAGAAGACATGATCAATGATTCAATTGCAGTCATGAATGTGACAAGGTCAATTTATAATATATGTTTGTTCATTGATAGCCTTTGGATTAACTTCTTGTTACATAACATATTTTTCAGGCAACCATGAGCAAAGAAGAATCTAGTCAGTGTTTTTATTAGAGTAGCATCCATGTAGTGTGAAGTACCTCAGGGGGAAAGCAACCCCAATAGCATTCTTTGAAGACATGGTAGCCAAGCATACGATCTTTTGGTGCATGGATTAAATATTGGCTATATATTGTGCTAATATGGATCAATGGTACAAGCATAATAGATCCATTAGTGTGATAAAGTGCCATTTTTCATTTAAAGTCCGTGGATTGATTCATGCTTTTTGTTGTGTGTTCTGGTATGCCTGGTTGTGGTGTGAAGTGTGTTATATGTGGTGGTTTGAGTGGTTCTTTTAAGAGTAATATTGATGGCCAGTCGGTTAATGTATTTTGCACTAAGTGGTTATTGGAGAATACATTTAGGAGGGGTCAAATGGAGCTTGTTGAAGGGTTGGAAATAATTCTTAGAGAATGATATATGTGGCCATGCAACATTTTTCATTGGGAAGGTGCTTGGTTGAAGTGCAACTTTGGCTACACACAATAACCTAGAGGTGGAAGTAGGGTCATCCTCGACAACTAGAGTTGGCAATTTGGATACGATAATTTGTGAGATCTATGTCATCTTCTACAATAGTACCTAACAAGTTGGACATGATAATGTATGAATTATGCTCCAATCAAGATAGGGAATATAGGATTTGGATGACACATTCTTGAAGTCTTTGTGACAGACCTTGAGGAAACAAGTGTATTGGGAAGTACTCCCTCATTGAGCAGAGATCATCTCCAGTAGAAAATACTTGAGAGAGCTCATGAACAATATTGAGTGTACATATAGTACTATGGTTTTATTGAAAAAATTTCATACAGGAATCAATGCAAAGACTTGTGTACATTGTTAACACAATTGGAGTAGACATTGTGATTGTTGGATGAACAACTACAGGAAAAAGAAGGTATTGTAATAATAAAAAACTTCCCTTAATTTTAGATTTTACTCATTGATATCATTTGGATTTCACATTCAATAGTATGGCATAAGTGTCACACGAATAACGAAAAAAATCATATGAAGATCTTCTATAGTCACACAAATAACAACTAGCAGCAACCACTACTAGGAAGAAAAATCACATTATCAACAACAAAAAATAAAACTAAGGAACCACAACAACAAAAGAGATATCAATCACAGGGGGAGCAACATATATGAACAATAATAACATCATGAATATTAACTTCAAATTGCGTAACCTATAAGAAATTGCTAGAAATAAGTTGATAGAAATAAAGGAATATAGAGATGGTTAGAGGAAGGAGCTAGAGAATTAGGCCATAGTGATGGCTATATCCAGCAGGGATTGAGAATAATTTTCTTATACCAAAGATTATTTATTTTTGAGAAAATGAAAGAAATATTAATGAACAATCGAAATGGGAAGAAATAGAGGTCATGGTTCGCAACCCAAAAATTGCTTTCTTATTTTTAGATTTTCTCTAATATTAAATACAAAAAGAAAAAAAGAAGAAGGATAGAAAAATAGTGGACGCTCAAACACTACTCACCCTCCTTATTCTCCTAAGGGTATGCATAATTTTCCCATCCCTCTATGGTTGGAAATTCAACTCAATTTAGGAATATATGGTATGATATTCCCATACAAAGAATTGCTCGTGATCATGTACAAAATGTAAAAGTGGAGGTGACCTCTAGATGTCTAACTATTCATCACATTTCCCATGCCACAAAGGTTTGGCCAATTTCATAATTTAGAGAAATATCAATTTAGTTTAACCATAAGAAGGCCAACACTTGATCACTATAGAAACCAATAGTTTGGATTCCATTGAATCTAGTTACAAATAATTTCTTCTTACCACCATTTCATTCAAATTATAGGGAAAAATGGACACATGGGTCTGGAATGAATGAACCACATGAATGAAAAAAAAAGGGAGAGATGTTGCCTCCACGTGAAGTGATAAAATGAAAACCTTAGAAGCCATTTGTGGAACTCTAAGCAAACAAAAAGAGATGTTACGACAAAGAGAGGTTACAATACTAGCCGAAGTAAGCATATGTTACCCTGGAAGGATAGATTAGTGTGCATGGAATTGAAACATCTATATAGGAGTATAAATTAGTAGGATGGAGCCATTACTTAAGTATGGTTTTACTCAAGTCTAGCGTTACTGAACTTTGGAGAATTATGACACAGGTACATAGGCGGACCTAAGGATTGTTGTTATTTGAGTTACTAGTTCCTCGAGCCTAGTTTGGACAAATGCTCTTGAAGCCCCGTAACAACTTGGGTTGAGTTACTAGTCCTGGAAGATTTGGTTAGACAAATGCTTTGGAGCCCTTGGTGGGTTGAGTTACTAGTCTTGGAAGCCTTGGTTAGATAAATGCTCTAGAGCTCGTCGATAGTTGTGGGTTAAGTTACTAGTCCTGGAAGTTGGGTTGGAACAAATGCTCGGGAGCCCTGGAAAAATTGGACAGAGACAGATCTGGTGATGTTTAGTGATGTCTAACTATGAGGTGGAATCATTAGTTGAGGGTTGAGGTCGTTTGGCCTATGGAAGCCCTGATTTGGTTTTCTTGGTTTATTCCATGAGACCCCACATTCATGCTTGGAATATAGTGCAAGGGTGATTGGGTGAAAGAGAGATTTGGTCCAACCCAATCTATGGTCAAGTGGTATGTGGAAGTCCCTGACTTGGTTGGATTTGCATATGTTAATAAGAGCTTGTTTCTCTTAAGTTCTGTGTGTAAATGCACTTGTTATTATATGGCTTTGATAGTTGTTCTATTCTTGTTATTTATCTAGTTATAAGTATGGTTTTATGACAATCTTGAGTTCTGGATCTCATCATGTTTTGGTTAGTAGGTGAAATGTTAATCAATGAATGACCTAATAGATGATAATGCAACTAATGTGAGAGGGAATCAAACCTAATTGACGATTCTCAGATAAGTATGAGGTCCCTATGTTCAGATGTGTTTTTATGACCTGTAAATTACATGTTCATGAGATGTTTGAATAAATGCATGTCATGGTTAGGATGAGTCAGGTTAGGTCCTTGATCGAGTTTTACATTAAAGGCATTTTCTTCTTGTTATTTATCATTTTTTAGAATTTTATCAAGTTCTGGGCAGAGTCCTAAGTCCCAGCCCTGAAAACGTGGCTCATAATTCAGGGTCACTTGCACAGAACTTCCTAAAAAGGGCTGTAGTCACATTGAGGACTTGGTGTGGGAGAATATGGAGGGTTTCAATCACTTGGAGGGCTTATCATGGGAGAGACCGGGGGTCCAATTAAACAAAAAGGCAAGTTAACTAAGGGGTTGGGCACCTTGAGTGGTTGGTTAGCCTCTAGGGTTTTTATAGATCCTGAGGAAGGTTAGTTTGGTTTTGGTTTGTTGATTCCACTTCCTTAACTATGCTTGGGGAGATGAATTAGAGCATGGTAACTCTTTGTCACATTTTTACCCTGGTATACTAGTTATCTTGGGTAAATGCAGGAGGAGGGTGTTTAGAGTGGTATCCGAGCGGGTTTTATTCTCTTTGGGTGGTGTCTGATTTCTGTTCTCTTTGGGTGATATATGATACTACAGAGTGTTATTAGAGCATGGTTCAACCCTTGGACTAGATGGGAAAAATGTGTTTGTTGTGCATACATGTTGGTTGCATATGCATCCATTATTCTTGTAGTCTATGTGTTTGTTATGTATGCATGACATTGGTCATTATTGCAATTGTGTTGTCATATATGACGTTGATGATGTTGTTGTTGGGATGTGTTTTTCGTGAATGCATGTCAGTTGTATATGCATTGGTTATGCATGTTAGTGTCTATATGTTGTTGTGCATGCATTGTGTCTAATTGGTGTTGTAGTTGTGAAATCATGCATGGTAAATGGGATGTTGATTGAGATGATATCTATATACTGCTATGATTATGTTTATTAATGTATTGTGATAATCTAGTTGATCTTGTAGACGAGATATCCTCCCATGAAATGTACTAAGGTATGTTGGTTATGTTTATGTTTTGGTATATCTTTCATGGTATACTTGCACGAAGAATATGAAACATGACTAGAAAAATGGTAGACTACAGTTCATAAGACTCTCCCTATAGATCAGATGAGAAACATGGTGATGGGTACTCTCCTAACATAGCAGACACTTTGAGAAGTTTGAAGGCAAAAATAAGAAGTTGTAAAGCAAAAAATGACAGAATCACTCAGTCATAAGAGAGACTTGATAGGGCATAAGAGAAACAAGCAAAGGTTAATGTACATAGTCATCCTTTAGAGCTTTTCTGTTGAAAATGCAATAAGAAAATCCTAATTTAATTTTGTCCTTGAATTAAATTAGGAATAAAACTGTAATTCCATATCACAAAACAACTTGTATGAGTTAAGTAAGTTAATTTGACTTAGTTGTCTCAATTAACTTGAGTTGAGGGTCTAGCTTGAGTCATGTAGAGTGTCTCCTACATTATAGGAGCCATGGTTGAGTTTATTTTGAGTTGTAGTTAATTAATTTAGTTTAACTGAGTTAAAGTTAGTTAAACTAGTTCCCACTGATGGAGGAACTAGTAGGAGGTCAAACAGTGGGGTGTTGCTTCATGTGTTCAACCAATTAACTGACGATTCACTCATAAATAACTCTTGCATGTCAGATCTAAGATTTACACAGTTGATATGAGTTCAAGGGCAATGTACTATCAGTTGTATAATCATCTGAATTGTATAGGTGGTGTATGCAGTTAGAGGAAGGCCTATGAGGATTGTGCAATTCATATTGAGGAATTTCCCTAATTAATAGGGGGTTAATTCCCAAGGAAAAAACATAAGGAAATAGGGACTTGGGCATGTAAAAAATGGTTAAGTATTGGCCTAGGCTTACTAGGAAGTGGTGAGACAGATAGAGATAGTGTAGAGGTTACTCGGGCTTGAGAAAAGCATTGTAATCTTCTCATATTTTCTGACTTATGAAATATACAGATAGCAGGGGTTTTTAGCTATAGCTTTCCCCAGGAAATCATTGTGTAATATGTTGATTGAATTCTTTCTCAAGTATGCTTCATGATTTCTCGATCGATTAATTATTTCCGCTGATGAGTAGAGTAGATTCAAGTCTTTTGTTTTCGAAAATTACATAAGAAGTTTGAATATACTAGGAATTTCTACATGGTATTGGAGCATAAATCACTCTAGAAGAGGAGAATATGAGTTTATCTTTGCAGGTGAAATTCAGTTTGCAGGATCATTCTTCAGAACCAGCAGGGTGTCATTCTACGGATTGAGACTTGAATATGCCCTTGAGGTTAGTTTGAATTATATTGCTTGGAAGGATAGGATGGATGCAATGCTGGAAGATAATGGGCTGAAGGAATTCATAAAAAATGATATTCCTAAGCCTCCAACAATAGATGCTCAAGATACAGAAGTGTGGGATAAATGTGTTGCAAAGGCGAGGATGATCATAATAAAAGGAGTTCATGATCCCGAATCTCCACGGGAAGGATACACCATATGAAATGTGGCAAGCCTTGATCAACTTGTTTCAGAACAATGGTGACCATAGGAATCTGGCACTGAAGGACAAGCTTCGTAAGATCAAGATGGAGAAGGGCAACACAATACCACATTTCTTGACCAGGTTCACCCAATGTTTGAATGATCTTGGGAGTGTCGGTATTATAGTTGCTGAAGATGATCTAGTCATCCTAGCATTTCTAGGCCTTCCCAGGAGCTGGCACAACTCCTAAGATTCGACAAATGGGAGGGATAATCAATCAAAGTGGGATTGGTTGTGGTCCAACTTGGTGCAAGAAGAGATAAGGTGGATCACCAGAGATGGAACCTCATCCAAGCATGATTATGAGGAGAAATGTGCCTTAACTGGAAAGATGAAGAAAGGGAAAGGAAAGAAATTCCAATCCAAAGGAGATTCTACTCAGGGTGGAAAGAAGAAGGACTTGTTGACGATAAAATGTTTTAACTTTCATGAGCTAGGACACTATGCCACTAAGTGTCCACACAAGAAGGTCGGTAAGAAGCCCTCATGAGGAGTGGTAGGTGAAGCCCTTGCTTCACAATTCGAGTTGGATTTGACCCTCATTGCTTGCATGGTCAAATTAGTGATGGGTAGTGTGTGGTATTTGGATAGTGGATCCTAATTCCATATGACCAGAAATAAAGAAATTTTTAGTAACTTGGAGGAGAAGGACCTATAGATGTACATCGACATGGGAGATGATGGAAGGTATAGTGTGACCGACATCAATACTGTTACTTTTCAGTGGGATTCTGGTTCTCCAGTCACATTAAAAGATGCCATGTATGTTCTGGGTTTGAAGAAGAATTTAGTTTTAGTTGCTATGTTGAAGGACCGTGGCTACAATGTGATATTTAGAAAAGGAAAGGAAAGGATTTACTTCATCACATAGCCACATGATAAGTAACTTGGATCGTGGTTTGGGTGAACAACCTCAACAAATTGGATGTAGAAGATTGTGCAACATTAAGCACAAAAGTAGAGAAGGTGTAGATCTGAGACATCAGTGAATTATGGAATAGAATATTGGGCCATCTTCACCATGGAGATTTGAAGATCATGCAACATATTTCTACAGGACTTCCCAAGGGTGCGCTAGAGCAGACAAATACATGCAAGGGGTGTACATTGGGGAAGTACACCAAAGCCGCCTTTCATGATAAGGACAGTCGAGTGAAATCTATCCTTGAAATAGTTCACTCAGATGTGTGTGGACCATTGTTACATCTATTTTTAGCTTCAGGGGCGTTGCCCCCCATGGACCCCCCTGACGATGATTAAATCATGGGCGACATTGCCGCCCCATAACGAACTGGGGTCCAACATGGAAATACCTCTAAATAAAGAATATGATCAGGCTCCACACCTAACAAGAAGCTGATAGATTGATGCATGATGCTAGAGAGAATGTGGGAACACCCACATAAAAAAGAAGGAAGAGGATGTCACCAGATTGTTACACTAGCTACATGGATCTAATGAGCGAGAGTGTAGATATTGAGCCATCCTCATTCGAGGAAGCAACACAACAACTAGTATGGGTTGATGCCATGGTAGACGAGTATGACTCCATTATCAAAAACAATGCTTGGGAAGTGGTCCCAAGATGAGCAGACAAGTCAATGGTGAGTTCCAGATGGCTTTACAAGGCAAAGCAAGCAATGTATGGGAGTGTCGAGAAACACATGGTTAAATTTGTGGCTAGAGGTTTCTCTCAGTTGGAGGGAATTGATTACGAGGATACCTTTTCTCCAGTAGAAAGGTACTCTTCAATCAAATCTGTTATAGCACTTTCAACACGGATGGGATGGAAGATACATCAGATGGATTTGAAGACAACATTCCTCAACAGAGCGATTGAGGAAGAGGTGTACATTGAGCATCTAGAAGGATTTGAGACCTTCAACAGAGATTCACATGTGTGCATACTAAAGAGAGCGATGTATGGATTGAAACAAGCACCTCATGCTTGGTATACTAGGATTAGGAGCTATTTAACCATGTTGGGCTTCACCAAAAGTGAAGAAGATGTGAACCTTTACCATATTGTGGTTGAAGGTAAATTATTGGTTATAGTATTATATGTCAATGGATTAATTCTAATAGGTGATGAGAAGCTTGTAAAATATTGCAAAGAGGATCTTGCAAGAGAATTCGAGATAAAGGACTTGGGGCTCATGCATTATTTCCCTGGTATAGAAGTACAGAAAGAAGATGGGGAACTCTTTTTCCACATACTGAAGAAGTTCCACATGGAGAGAAACAAACCCATGGATACTCCTTTGGCAGGGAATTGGAGGAAGGAAGATGCCACTTTTGGCGAAGTAGTGGAGGCTACTATTTACAGGCAACTTGTGGGTTCACTTATGTATTTCGTGAAAACACGACCAAAAATATGTTTTGCAGTTATCCAGCTTAGTCAAGAAATGGTTAAGCCAAACAAACTCTATTGGAAGGAAGCTAAACATGTGTTGAGATACATCAGAGGCACCACTCAGTTTGGTTTTTTGTACAAAGGGATAGAGGAAGTGAAGTTGCAAGGCTTCATAGATATAGATTCGGCAGTGATTCCATCTGACAAGAAGAGAACATCAATGGGAATCTTTAGTATTGGGTCACCAAAAATTTCTTGGTACACCAAGAAGCAGAGATCATTTGCACTCGGCTCAACAGAAGCAAAGTACATGGGTGCTAGTAAAGCAACTTATGAGGCTATCTGGATGAGGAAGATCCTTGTTGGGTTATTTGGTCAGCAGATGGATCTTACAGTGATAAACTATGACAATCAGATTTGTATCAAACTCTTTGAGAATCTATTTTTTCATGATTGGTCCAAGCATATCAAAATTTGGTATCACCATCTACGAGATTGTGTGCAGAGGAGAATCATGTTGCTGGAGTACATTCCTATAGAGGAACAAGATGCAAACATCTTGACTAAGGAACTGTCAAGAGGAAAATTTGAGTTCCATAGAGGCAGGATTAGGGTATCTGATAATCCCTTTCTTGTGTAGAGGGAGTGTTGAAAATGCAATAAGAAAATCCTAATGTAATTTTGTCCTTGAATTAAATTAGAAAAAAAATTGTAATTCCACATCACAAGACAACTTGTCCGAGTTAAGTAAGTTAATTTGACTTAGTTGGCTTAGTTAATTTGAGTTGAGAGTCTAACTTAAGTCATGTAGAGTGTCTCCTACATTATAGGAGCCCTAGTTGAGTTTATTTTGAGTTGTAATTAATTAATTCAGGATAACTGAGTTAAAGTCAGTGAAACTAGTTCCAACTCATGGAGGAACTAGTAGGAGGTTAGACAGTGGGGTGCTTCTTCATGTGTTCAATCAGTTAATTAATGATTCAATCATAAATAACTCATGCATGTAATATTTGAGAGTTACCTAGTTGAGATTAGAGTTCAAGGGCAGTGTACTATCAGTTGTATAATCATTCGAATTGTACAGGTGGTGTATGCAGTCAGAGCAAGGCCTATGAAACAATGCAAGGAAATAGGGACTTGGGCAAGAAGAAAGTTCATTAAGTATTGGCCTAGGCTTGCCTAGGAAGTTGTGAGACAGATAGAGATAGTGCAAAGGTTGCTCAGGCTTGAGAAAAGCATTGTAATCTTCTCATATTTTCTAACTAATGCAATATACAAGTAGCAGGGATTTTTAGTTGTGGCTTTCCCCAGGAAATCATTCTATAATGTGTTGATTGAATTATTTGTCTTGTATGTTTCATGATTTATCGATCAATTAATTGTTTTCGTTGATGAGTAGAGTAGATTCAAATCTTTTGTTTTAGAAAATTACATAAGAAGTTTGAATGTATGAGGAATTTCTACATTGTCAGACTTGCAGAGACAATGACCACTTGGTATCAGTCATGAATAGTAGGACAGGACTAATGAAGCATATGGTAGCAGGTTCTATGGTGGGCATAGTTCGGATAAATATGACACAGGTAGAGATGGAAGGTTCTTGGATACATCAGATAGATGAGGCAGTGGACATAGGATTTACTCTAGTTCTGGTTCAAACAAGTACCATGTTCATCATCACTATCATCCTTATAGGAGGAGTGACGTTCATCATCACTATCATCCTTATAGGAGGAGTGACACGGGGTATTTTTTCGATGAGTTCAAGAAAGCAAAGTCACCTACTTTTGATGGAGAAATGAAGAAGTCACAAGATGCATAAGCATGGTTGATCGGGATGAATAAGTTCTTCATATTGCATGATTACTCAGAGAACATGAAGGTCATAATAGCTATGTTCAGTCTCAAAGGTAGAGCAAACATCTGGGGGGAAGATGTAAATAATGTGTTGGGCATGGCCCAACTTGGTCCAAGTTTTGGGTAAAATACCCCGCGAAAGAAGGAGTGGACCGCACGGTGCTGGGAAGATATATTAATCAGGTGGAATTTTAGGGCTTTTGGGATGGGATAAAGCCCTTATTTTGTAATGGGTATTGGGTAGTAGGCCTTATTTTATGGATCCATGGTATGTGGACCACAATTTTTGTATATATTAATTATATAAAAGGATATGTAATTCCTTAGCGAAAGGAAATCATGGAAGAAAGTAATGAAATATCATAAGTGAATCTCTGTTTTCACATCTGTAGTCTTTAGTTTTGGGAGAAGGCTCCGTAGCTGAGTTCGCAGAGACCTTGAAGGTTCTGCAGCTGAGTGCACAAACCACCTATAGTTGGGTGCGCAGGTTAGAGAGGTGAATGTAATTGAAGATATTTTAATAAAGGAGAAGTTTTGGCGAAGTATTGTATCTATGTATATGTTAATTGTCTATTTTTATGTATCTAATTATGTATGTCTTTTACTGAATTATGCAAAGCCCTGTAAGATATACTATTATGTGTTAGAGTTTATGCATTTATGTAAACTAATCATCTGCGCAAAGTTCTTATGCATGCAAAGTTATAAGATTGATATATAGTAGAATTAATTACACGGTGGCACTTCACGGATATCCCTTGGGTTGCAGAAAGTTGGTTCTACAACCTCCCATAACTTCTTCGGGTGAGACTGTGACTGCTTGTAGTTCATTGCCGAAAGGGTCGGTAGTTGAGGTTTTTGTTGGTGTGCAACACACTCTGAACCTGGGTCAAGCCCCCTCAACCAACAAATAGTTTCGTTGTCGGGACAAGGATATTATTAAAGGGATATGATTTGGCGTCTGTCGAAGAAAAAGCTACAGGAGTGGGTCGAACAGAAAGAAAGAGAATTTGCAGAAAAAGGGAACAGAAACTCGCACTTGTCTACTCAAGCTTGGTTGTAGAGATATATCTTTGAGTATTAATAAGATATTTTTTTTGGTTCATTCCACATTGAATTTCTTGAGTGGATATATAAGTTATCTGAGCATAAGAACTGTTTCAAAGGCGACGAACCTAAGAAGTGGAACCTTGATTTGATACAACAACTCAAGAGAATCGATAATAGTATCTCAAGGGCTGTTGATTTCTGGATCAATATCATTTTGGGAGGATTTATCCAGGAGTTCACGATCAACCAAATCGTGTCCTATAGCGAAGCTAAACGAATATTCTTCAAAGGACCACGAGGTAAGTTTTTAAATTTTTTGAAGCTTTGGATTAAAATGTTATTGTGTGAAATGGGGATTATGTGGATGTAGTCAGATTAATGTTTGGGCAAAGAAGAAATAAGCCGAAACTAGGAGCTACAAGAAGTGGAAAATGATATAGAATAGATCCGAAGATTTTTATTGAGACTGATTATAACCCCCAGTCAGGATCTGAGAATGAAGAAGAAATAAGTAATGCTATAACCCTGCAATATTCCCCATCCCATCCTAAAGGCGTGTCGAAGTCGGGGGCTGAAAAAAATCAAGGTGTCTTTGGGATTCCCCATTCATCCACCCCCCTCACACCCCATCCCCCTCCCCATGCTTCCCCTACACCTCCACTTCCACCTCCACCTCCACCTACCTCTCCACCTAGCCCCCCAAGGAGAAGAATGGTTGATGACATTAAGCTACCTATCTTTAGAGGATTGGGAACAAAGGAACCTGAACAGTTTTGGCTCGTAGCTGGTGCAGTATGGATGGCAAGACAAATTAATAATGATGATGTAAAGAAGGCGCAAATCGTCATGTCGCTAAGAGAGAGGGCACTAACATGGTATATGAAATACCCCACGAGTCAGTCGAATGCTATTTTTGATGAAATTAAGAAAGCCTTGGTAGCAGAGTTTAAGAAGCTGAAATCAGAATCACAGTGTATCACAGAGTTGAAATAGATCAAGCAAGCATGACTGAATCTGTGTGGGAATTGGATCAATGATTCAAGATTTTGATGAGTCAAGTGAGATTTTAGATACCCCCACAACAACATAAGGAATGGTTCATAGATGCGATACTGCCACATATTAGGTTACCATTGACACAACAAAAGATTAGGACGCAAGCTGAAGCGTTGGAGATCACGATGAAGTTAGAAGCCTCACCAGTTGGAGATACTCATGCAAGAGTACAAGAGATACAAAATCAGCGAGCTATGTTGACCCTGGAATTGCAGGATCTAAAGAAAGGTAAAGAAGTCAGATTGGAAAGATCAGAAGTATGATTTACGAAGTGCAAAGTGGAAGGTCATTATAAGGATTAATGCCGAGTATTCATAGATTATATTGAAAGTGGAGCACCTAATCTAGTAAATCTGGGTCTGTGGTGCGAAATTTGTAGGACACGAGGTCAACATTGCTTTGAAGACTGCTATCTTTTACAAAAATATCTACAAACTCCAAAACAAATGTTTTGTAACTTCTATAGATCAATAGGCCATGATGAGAAAAATTGCCGAGGTTATGATTTAATGATGGAGCACATTGCTGATAGTTATAGACTGGAATTCGAAAGACACACACATGAAGAGCAAGGCCAACACATTGGACGAGGAGGATTTCAAGGACGAGGAGGAGGAGTTGGTTGAGGACGAGGTCAGAAATCTAGTATAACTATGGATAGGTAGGACACTTCATGAGAGACTGTCAGAACCTGATGACAACCTGCAATTACTATATGGATTTTGATAATGTCATAAAAGAATGCCCCATCCTCATTATGAATATGCAGGAGAAAATAAACCTAAAACAGATGTCCAAATGGTGACCACTGAGCCAAGAGAATATCAACTGTGCATCGACATTGAAACAAGAAGTGTGGAGTTGTGACTCAGAATGATAAGGCTGATGGAAAAAAGGACACTGAAGCCACCTAGATAAGGAAACCACTAAAAAGGCTCCTACGTTTGATATCTTGAAGGAAAAGGAAGCATTCATGGAAGTGAGGTGAAGCTTTATGGATGATGGGGCCTCGACATCTACCACACAGCCAACTCAGAAGGAAACTTGCAAAATAGAACTGGTTGCAACACAAGAGGTGGATCCAAATGTTTTGAAGTCTTTTATACATACTTGGATAAAGTTGTTGAGGAATCAGAAGGCTTTGGAGGGATTGCACGAACTAATAGACTCCTATACTTCTAGGGAGATACCACAGAGCAAGATGCGCGTAGTGAATAATCTGCATAGACACAAGAAGAGATCAAGGAAAGAAATGAGGCTTACAATGCAGATTGGAGAATATGACATGGATTAGGTTATCTTAGATCTGGGATCTGATGCCAATGTCCTGCCAAGGTAGACTTGGTAATCGATGGGTAAGCGAAAGATGCAATGGTCTACTATTTAGCTGAAGATGGAAAACAAACAACAATCTTACCCCTAAGAAGGTTGTCTAATGTCACAATGGACATCAATGGACTTCGAATTGATTGAGATAGTAGATCATAGTTATCCTTACCCCACGTTTCTTGGATTGGATTAGGCATTTGAAAACACAGCTATAATCAATCTGAAGAAAAGGAAAATGATATTCAAAAGCAATAATATGAGGGTTATTGTTCCATTGGATCCATCTGAAGGGGCGAGGTACACAAAGCTTGTCAGAGAGGAATATAACACGGATGCGTTGATAATATCTATTAGATCACAATGAAGGAAGAAGAATGGATCAATCCCACTACAGATGGAAAGCTGACTTGGGAGAAAGGTAGTTCTTGTACCTTGGATTCAAAAGAAGAATTTGAGAACTCACAAAACAGATTGCATGAAGTGTCTACAAGGCGACGTGCAAGGATCACCAAAGTAGTGTGCGGCATGATAACTAAGGTACATGATTTACCTTTATATGATGGTTTGGGTGATGTAAATACTTTATTTAAAGATTATGAAAGGCGAGTACCAGAATGTCAGAGATTGTTAGCATTGGATGAAGCGATGAGGGCTACACTTGCTAGATGGTGGGGTACGCACAAGAAGAATGTAAAAACCTTGGTAAAAATTTCATGTAATAAATGTCAAAAATAATAACCACGGATGACTGGGACACTTATTCCAAGTTGATTGTTGGGAAAGACATCCTAGGGGGTGTTAATTTGGTTGTTTATGGCTAAGGAAATTGGAAAAGGTAATGGCTAAGTCATTAAAAGGCATTTTGGCACATTTATTTATGAAAATAATGGAAATTAGGAGAAAAAGGAGGTGAAAGGTCACATGTTTCATGTGAGGAAGAAAATTAAGGGAAATAATGGAAAATGAAGAAAATAGAGGCCTCATTCATAAAAAGGCTTTAGAGGATCAGTTGGTAACCTTTTATTAGTTCAGCATTGGAGCTCTCTCTCATACTCTTGGATACTTAGAGGTTTCTTGGAGCACTCTTGGAGGGTGTGACACACTTGGATTCTTGGAGCAAGAAGGAAAAGGAAGTGCAAGAAAGCTCAAGAAGGCATCAGAATCAACAACTACTTCATATTTTCTTGCAGGTACCAAGTTGCATGTATGATTTGTTCACTAGTTTTGGCATGCATGGAATATGCATGTGGTTTCTTGGTTGTGATATGTCATTAGCATGGAGGATTGGTTGGATCGATGGTGGATTGCCTAGCCTTGATATTCCTGGATAGCCATGGTGATTGCGGGTTTAATTTCATCATTTTTGGTTGGTTCTCATGATTCCTTAGCTTGGGTTGAGTTATTAGTTCCTGGAAGCCTTGGTTGTACAAATGCTTTGGAAGCCTTGTAACAATGTGGGTTAAGTTACTAGTCCTGGAAGCCTTGGTTGGAAAAATTCTCTGGAAGCCCTTGGTGGGTTGAGTTACTAGTCTTGGAAGCCTTGGTTGGAAAAATTCTCTGGAAGCTTGATGACAACTATGGGTTGAGTTACTAGTCCTAGAAGCCTTGGTTGGAAAAAACGCTCTGGAAGCCCTAGAAGGCTTGGATGGAGACCAATCTAATGATGGTTTTGGTGATGTACAACTGTGAGGTGGAATAATCATTTGATGGGTTGAGGTGGATGCTCTTTGGAAGCCCTGGATGAGTTTTGATTGATGTGTTCTATGAGATTCCACATTCATGCTTGGAATATGGCATGGGGGTGAATGGCTGAAGAGAGATTTGGCTTAGCCATTCTACGATCGGGTGGAACGTGGTAGTCCCATCTCCGGTTGGTTCATTGCATTCATTAATGAGAAATAATTTCCCTTGACTTCCATGTGTAAAGGTACTGATGTATTTATGGATTTGATGGCTGTCATGTTTATTGTATTTCTGTTCCTATTATGCTGGTTATATGCACATTTTATGACAACAATTATGTATGGATCTCAACATGTTTTTACTTGTATGTGAATGGATAATGTGTCTATGATCTAATAGATGATAATGCAACAAATAGCATGAGGGAACAATGGTTCATAGTGATTCTCAGATAAATATGAGATCCCTATGCTTAACTCTGATATTTACACCTGTAGATTACATGTCGACGATATGTTTGACGAAATGCCTGTCATGGCTAGTAGGGATCCAGTCAAGGTCTTGAACAAGAATTTTCTTTAATTCTATCATTTCCATGTTAATTTACCGATCTGAAGAGATGGTTCAGTTCTAGGCAGTGACTTGGGCTCTGGGCCTGGAAAAGTGGCTCAAATCCTGAAGTCGCTGGCATAGCATTGACAATTTCCGTCCACAGTCACTGGCAGGTAAGCCTCTAAGAGAGACTATGGCCTGAGAGACCTAAAACAAAAGTGGGACCTAGGGATAAGCTGTCTGAGTGGTTGACTTGTCCTTTGAGGGTTTTGTTGATGATGTTGGATGTTTGTATGGTGTGTTTTCCTCGGTTCCACTTCCTTACTGTGACTTAGGAGGTTGAATCATATCATAGTGGCCTCTCGTCACATGTTTACCTCGGTTGGCCAGTTGCTTGGGTAGATGTGCGAGGAGGGTGTTACAAAGAATATAAGATATTGGTAGAAATGTAGAATGTTGATGTGGGTAAGATTTGGACAAGTAGAAATAGAGCTCACAGACAAGTATGGTGGCCAGAATGATCCTAAAGACCATATATAGCTCTGTATGGCAGCTTGGAAAGAAATTTTGTGAGAAGAATGGGTGCATGGTTTCATCCATACCTTGGAAACGATTCCTTAGAACTGGTATTTGGAAACTGAACTTCGACATGGCACTTCTAGTTGGGCAAAAATGGTAGATGGATTTGTGATGACATTCATATTTGAAGATGATTGTCCACAAGTAGTTGCAGCACTGAATATAATTAAGTAGAAGTTTTTTGGAAACAAGGTTCCAGTTATCTAGCAACCTGATTGGGCTGCGTAGGTTCTAAATGTGATGGAATGCTATAACCGTCTCTAGAAGAGGACAAATATCCTTGCAACACTGATATCAAAGAGTCAGAAGGACATCGCGAAGTGAATGGAACTGAGATAGAGATGCCAGATATAATGCAGCCACTGAAAATGAAGAAAGTAAATATAGGGACAAAATATGAATCAAAGTATGCGACCATAGGAGATTATTGGGACAATGACACTGTCACTAAGATAACAGATTTATTGCGTGAATACCAGGAGTTGCTTCCCTCTAAATTTTCAGATATGAAAGGCATCCTAGGGGATTTGGGAGTTATGAGGATTCCTCTTAAGCCTAATGCGAAGCCTGTTAAGCAGAGGCCTTATAGAGTGAACCCAAAATATAAGGAAAAGGTAAAAGAAGAATTGGACAACATGTTAAAAGTGGGGATAATTGAACTTGTCGAAGAGTCTAAATGGGTAAGTCTCATGGTAGTTTAGGCGAAAAAGGTGAAAGGGGAAATTAGAATATGTGTGGACTTGAGGAAGTTAAATGATGCATGCCTACATGACCCTTTTCCCTCCCCATTTACAGACGAAGTGTTGGATCATGTAGGAGGACAAGAGGTGTACTCTTTTACAGATGGCTTCTCAGGATATCACAAGATCAAAATTGCACCTAAAGACAGACATAAGACAATGTTTGCCACATAATGGGGGTCCTATCAGTACACAATGTTTCCTTTTGGGTTGAAGAATGCACCTGCCATTTTTTCCATATTTTTAATTGAAACTTTCAAAGAGTACATACACAAATATTTGGAAATTTACTTCGACGATTGAATAGTATTTGGGCTATTAAACAAGCATGTGGAAACCTTGAGGTTGATGCTAGATACATGTATACAGTATCAGATATCGTTGAACCTGAAGATATGCATCTTTTGTGCTCCATTTAGAATATTGTTGGGACATGTGGTTTGTAAACAAGGATTGATGGTAGATCTGACGAAGATTGCAGTCATTGTGAACTTTCCAGCACGAAAAACAATAAGACAAATGCGTACTACGTGAGGACACACTGGTTACTGCAGGAAGTTTATAAAAGGATATGCGTAGATAACTACGCCGATGAAAAAGTTGCTGAAGAAGGATGTCACCTTCCAGTGGGATGAAGAATGCCAGAAGAGCTTGGATGTGCTGAAGAAAGAATTTCATGTGCATGTTGATGCATCTTGCATAGCTTTGGGAGTAGTACTAGCGTAGCAGGGAGTAGGGGATATTGATTATCCATTGAATTTGCAAGAAGGAAGCTGTCTAAGGCATAAAATAATTACAACATGACAGAAAGGGAGGGGTTAGCTATGGTTTATTCACTATAGAAGTTCAGACATTACTTGTTGGGAGGACACTTTAAGATGTTCATAGATCACCCTGCGCTGAGATATTTGGTAAATAAGCCTATCTTAAGAGGAAAGATCTTTCAATGGTTGCTATTATTCCAAGAATATGACTTCAAATTTATAGTGAAGCCGGGAAGATTGAACGTTGGGCTGAATCATCTATCATGGATAGAGACAGGAGAAAAACCTACAAGTCTTGAAAATAACCTACCCGATGCAAAACTCTTTGTAATTGAAGTCGTAGATGATCACTTTGTGGATATTATTTAGTTTTTTTCCATAGGAATGGCGCCCGCAGAGTACACTACAAAGAAAAAGAAGGAATTGGTGGTTCGAGCAGCTGATTTCTTGCTGATTGTACGACACTTGTATAAAACAGGACAAGATGAAGTACTGCATAGATACATCCATGAACATGAAAGACAGTACATTCTGACGTAAGTTCACAGAGGAGTCACAGGTGGGAATTTTGCAGGAAAAGCCACTGCGCAAAATATTTTGAGAGCCAGATTATGGTAGCCATAGTGCATAAGGAAGAAAAATACTTTTTTCAAGCATGTGATGTATGTCAAAGGACAGGAAAGCCATCCAGAAGAGATGAAATGCCACTAGTACCCAGGTGAATTTGAAGGCTTTTGATAAATGGGAAATTGACTTTTGGACCAACCAGTCCACCAGGGAAAAAGTATGGCATAAGATATATATTCACCGCGATAGATTATTTGAGAAGATTGGCTGAGGCGAAACCAATAAAAGATTGCAGCACAAAAATTGCTGTAAAGTTCATTTTTGTTGTCTAAAGATCTTGATGCGCGACTAAGGGATGCATTTTTTGAATAAGATGATTGAAGCAATAATTGAGGAATTCCAAGTTTACCATCAGAAGAGAACTCCCTATCACCCTCAAGAAAATGGGACAGTGGAAGCTTTCAATAAGATTTTGGAGAATGCATTGACCAAGGTGTGCAACGTAAACACAGATGATTGAGACTTGAGGATTCCAACGGTGTTGTGGGCATAAAGAACAACATGAAATAAATTGATTGGGTAGACACCTTTCAGGTTGGTACATGTACAAGAAGCAGTTATGCCAATGGAACACATTGTCCCAAGTCTGAGTATTGCGGCTGTCATAAATATGGTATACCCTAACATGATGAACGAGAGAATGTCGTATATACTAGCTTTAGAAGAAGACATATTCATAATAGCATTCCATCAGCAAGTGCAAAAAGCAAGGGAGAAAGCCTGACATGATAGGCACATCAAGAAGAAGATATTTTGGGAAGGGGATCTTGTATTATTATATGACAGCAAGTTTGCGAAGTTCCTAGGAAAAGTTAAAACGCATTGGTTGGGGTCATATATCGTCAAGAACATTACAGATGGTGGTGTTGTTCAGCTCGTGAAGTTAAATGGTCAGATGATTCTAGAATGAGTGAATGGTAGTAGACTGGAAATATACAGGGATGATTATGTCCTTGGACTGTCGCACTGAAGAATGAAGGGAAGGAAGTCTTAGTGCCACCTGTAGTTGAAAGTGGGCACGAGACTCTAAACTACTCTACAGGAAGGGACTTCGCCAAAGAAAGATTGTTGCACGATATTCAAGAGTATGACAAAGTCCAAGGGAGATGTGACGAAGAAGAGGTGTCTATGCCAAAAGGTAATCCATATGAAGTTAGAAGAAAATATGACCGTTGGAAGGAAAAAGGGCATCGTTAAAAAGAAATTACTGTGGAAGGGCATGATAGAAAATTATTTATGAAGCACAACTGGTTGTATCTAGCACATACCTGCATTAATGAACCAAATCTAGAGCCAATCATGAGTCTGGGAATTCAAAATTGTTATAAAAACCACATCCGGTGCCACATTTGACACTTTGTTGGCTAAGAGAGATAAGAAATTGCGCCTAAGAGAAGAAGAGTTATTTCATGTCTGAGAGGAGATGGGAAGAGTTGGTCAGAGTATTTAAGAAGAAAGGGCTAGTTGGTATCATGGAGTCACAAATAAGAAAGACCGCAAGAGAAAATGTACTTATGTCTCTGATGTGCTTAAGGTCGCCAAGGAAGGTGCCACAGGCACAACCGCAGTGGAAGCAACAAAAGATGAAGGAGAAGAGACCATCTTAGGTCTTTTCAAAAAAGTTTAGAACGTCACCATGGAAGAAGATGCAGAAGGAAGTGCGGTCGAAGAATGCAAAGGACAAGGGAAAAAAGCCCATGTAGAAAGGAAAGAGACCAATGTAGTAGGAGGGACCTTAGCAGGTCCATGACAATGAAGAAGAAGATGAGTTTCACAGGAAGGAGACAGAGGATCTGGGGACTCCATCTGTGCTCCTAACTTGCATGCTGCTGAGAAACCTAGGCGCAAAGCCAGTTAAGGAGCCAAAAGAAGGGAAATTTTCTACTTATACACTGCTATTGTGAGAAGAGGTGCCTTTTAAAGGAGAAGTGTTGGGGAAGATTCCCCAACTCAAATTGGAAGACTGGGATTTTAATGACAAAAGCAAATTCCCACAATTTGAGCCCAATAATTACCTAAAGAAGGTCCACTACCCGGAGAGCGGAGTTACAAGATTGCAGCCACAACAATGGGTTGCGGGAGTGCAAAGAGCAGGAATTTTGAACGTGCTGAATGTGCCACACTTCGGTTGAATCCCATTTAATTTAATATGTGTCAGACAACTCCTTGCAGTGGTGCATGATGATTACATTTGGTTAGGGATGAGGATCCTGATTGATGAGATGCTCATCAGAAAAATAACAGCGCTGCCATATTGAGGAAAGGACCCTGCGGATGAATTTGTGGGTAAAAAAAAGACAAGGAGATGGTTCAGATGATGAAAGAAAAGTTAGAGATAGTAAAGAAACCTTGCGAATACGAGATAAAATTCATTGAGGATCAGGGTGTGTGCTTCGCCACACATATTTTAGCGGGGAAGATCACGAGGAAGTGTAGGGCCAATGAAGTGCCTGCAACTATAGTGTCATTAGCAGAATAGTGCAGCGTGGGGGTCAGTTTCAACTAGGCTTCATATTTATGTAAGCAGTTTATAATGGATTGCACAGAATCACTAGAAGAAGGTAAGACCTTCCACTATGCCTAGTTGTTAATTATTATTGCACTTATTGCATGGAAGGAGCCGAAAGATTCTCAATTTCTGACTGTTGAGGTGGAAGTATACAAAGCAGCGAGGTATGCTTTGCTATGGCTTATGAAGGATCTGACACGTGCAACAGAGAACAAGATGTTCTTTGTATTCATGGTGATGAATTTTCATATGGTGGTGAATAAGTATCCCAGACTATCACCGAGCCTGTACAAACAATATTGTCATATAGCAGAGTTTAAGGCAGAATTTCATTGGGCATATGTGAAAGCGATGAAGGACCCAATAGAAAGATGGCATCCAATGCCATACCTAGTAATAGAAGATGATCTCCTCACAGTAGTATAGGATTGGCTGAAGGAATGGATGACTCCACTTGATGGAGCGGTTGGAGGAGAGGGAGCAGAAAAAGGTACCTCACGTGCGGGTACAAGTAAGAAGAATGTTGATGAGGAAACAAAAGAAAAAGGGGGAGGGAAGGAACACAAAGAACACCGCAGCAATGTGGAGGTGTCAGAAGAATCACCCTTTGTGATAAAAATATGGCCAAGAAAGAAGCATAAGGCAGATAAGAGTAAGGGCACAGTGCCGCTTGTCCTCATTGATGGGGACATCGATGAAATAGTAGAGAAAATCTAGGAGATTAACATAGAAACCTGGGACAAGATTGATGATCGTTGCAAAGTGATCTTGGGTGAGGTACAATAGGGCATCATGGAGCTAAAGGCGTTTCCACAAGAAATGAAGCAAACATAGAAGGTGACTCAACCATCACAACAAGAACAAAGACTGGAAACGAGCTTTGGAATGAGGATGTTACATGTGCCAGTTGGGGAATTGGAGTTTGAAGTAATAGAAGATAAATAATGAGCCAAGGCATAATGTAGTGTCCAGATGAATGTCGTTGCACTACCCCTCCAAGTGCTGCATGAATTTCATCAAGGAATCACCGCAAAGATGTAGGAACAAGAGAAACATATGTTGTTGTTAAAATAAAAGGCGGAGTCAGAGAAAGCAACGTTGCAGAAGGAATTGAAGTAAGTGGCCAAGTAAAGGGAGGAAGAAAGGAAGCAATGAGAATAGTTGGAGAAGGCTATTGCTAAGACTTGCATCACAATGCTGCACGTGAAGGTCTATGAGGATGAAGCACCAACAAAAAGGGTCATGAAGCTTTCCCTCGTGAACAAGGAATCAAAGAATGCTATTGCCAAGTTGAAATTTGATTACAAAGTGAAGATATCAGAGCTACAAATAAGGTTGTATCCAAGTACGCCACCAAAGGTTCAGGAGTAGAGACAAAGGGACTCAATGCAACATTGAAAGGCATAAATGATATGGTGGCACATTGTGGGAAGTTCCTTGATGATGCGATGCAGATTTGGACATCACTGTAGGACTATCCAAATGTATTGAAGATTGAGGAAGAATTGGAGGCTAAGAAGAAGCGGCATGATGAGATCCTGTCAGCTGTGAATACCTTACCAGCATTGTAAAGGCTTGCCAACATTTTCAAAGGAAAGAACCTCCAGATGAAAATAGATGATATGCGGAGGAAAGCACAAATCTTGCACGAGATGACTCAACCATGGCAGGAGGAAGCCTCAGAAATTTTGTAGGTAGTAGATGAATGAATGAAGGAATTGAAGATAAGGGAAGCGAAACTACTGTAGAAGACCTCTAGCCTTACTACAAAATCTTTGCTAAAGGAGGTGCAACAGGAAGAAAAGTTGATGGCATAAACAATCCAACATTACAACTGGATCGCAATGAAGATCAAGGATGTTGAAACTGAGTGACTCGGGACAAGTCATAGGTGAGTGTTGGGGGCCTGTTGGGCATGGCCCAACTTGGTCCAGGTTCTAGGTAAAAGACCCTGTGAAAGAAGGAACACACTACGTGGAGCTGGCAAAGATGTATTCATTGCGTAGACTTTTAGGCCTTTTGGGATGGGATAAAGCCCTTATTTTGTAATGGGTATTGGGTCGTAGTCCTTGTTTTATGGATCCATGGTATGTGGACCATGATTTTTTTATAAATGGATTGTATAAAAGGATATGTAATACCTTAATGAAAGGCAATCATGGAAGAAAGTAATGAAATATCATAAGTGAATCTCTTTTTTCACGTTTGTAGTATGTAGTTTTGGGAGAAGGCTCCACAACTGAGTGCGCAGAGATATTGAAGAGTCTATAGTTGAGTGTGTAGGCCACCTGCAGCTGGGTGTGCAAATTAGAGAAGTGAATGTAATTGAAGATCTATTTAATAAAAGAGAAGTTTTGGTGAAGTATTATGTTGTAGCATTTTTTGGTGTTGGTAAGTTAGAATCAATTAGTCAAAAAATGAAAATATTTTTCAAAAAATGTTAAGCTAGGATATGGACAAAAAGAATTTTGAACAAAAAATGTTAGGAAATATCTTGATAACATGTCCATATCAAAGAAAATGTTAGAATAGATGCCCTAAAAAATGAAGGCAAAAAAATAAAATGTTAGGTTAGAGAGAAAGGAAAAAGCAATAAACTATGAAAGTGTGCAAGTCAAAGTGCCACTACTTTTATTTTATTATGCAAAATAATGGTTTTGTGCAGCTTGTCATAAATGCCACAACCCATGAGAATCAAATAGTTTAATCTTGACTAGTTCATGCTTTAAATTTCATGTTTATAGTTAGAGAATATATATCTAGCCAAACTATTTAATCTTGGTAGATCTGTAGTTAGGTAGAGAATAATAAGGAGCTCATTATTTTAATCTGAGCCCGGGGATGTTATAAGGTTAGAATTAGATAGTTTTCTTTTCAAAAGAAAAAGGAAATAAAGGGTCTGCTAGCTTAAATGCACCCAATTAAGTGAATAAAAAGGTTAGGGTAAGTAAAGGTAGGTAGACGAAAGGTTGCAGAAGTACAAAGTTGATGGAGGCATAAGCACATTTGTCATGCTTGATCATGTGTTGTAGTGTGCAGGAGCAGTTATCAAGGTGAAAAGATGTTCACAAGTTGATTTGGTTAACTTCCCCTCATTTCATTTCACCCCCCACTACATACTTACTAATTTCCTCATTATCCCATCATTTCCTAAGAAAATACCTTTTTCCTTTCATTTTCACCTTTTCCCCTTGGTTTCACACATTTTCCTAGCAATTTACCATCCAAACTCATTCTCCTACCTAAAAACCCCTTTTCCCTAGTGTGAAACCTATTCCCCTTTGAAGAAATCACTTTCCCCTTGTAATTTTCCTATTTCTCCTAGAAAACCCATAAAACCCATAAAAAATCCATAATACCCCTTATCCTAAGTCTTTATTCCCCCCTCCGCTTTATAAAGTTAACTTCGCCATACCCATAAAACCCCTTTTAACCTAAGTTTTATTAAAACCTCGCATTACTTAACAAACCTCTACAAATTACCTTTTTCCTGATATAAGAACTCTTTTAACCCACCACCCTTGGTGTGGTTAAATAAACCTTGTTGGCGTTAACTTTGGTCCCACTCCATAAACCCATGCATTATACTTTTTAACCCGCACTTTATTCATTAAAATAATTACAAATCACTTGTAATTAACCCCTGGGCTCTGCTAATCTCCACTGATTGTCCTCTGTGCAACTCCACCACGCGATAGCTGTCAGATCATCCGCTCCCAGATCCAACGACCCACAGCAAGATCGCACGCTCCCGATCTCCTAGCTTTACCTGCCTGAGAGCACACGAGATTCGTGGTTTTGCTCAGGCCCTTTGTGGTTACGTGGCAATCCCACATTAACTCACGTGCCCTCGGAAAAAAACCATCCCATAGCCAAAAGCGATGCGATGAGCCTCTGAAACTACTCCCCGCATACGATAAAACCATCCACTGTTCACTTAACCCTTCTGCGCCAAATTTTAAAAGTTTCTTGGTTAAACGCAAAAACCCTCACTTTTGCTCTTTTCCCCTGTTTACACAGTAAAACCTGTATAAACCTTCTTGCACCACCCTGAGCCTTTGCAACCTATTTTGACCTCCGATTACCATCCAAACACTACCAGGACTCCGTCCATAAATTATCATGTTCCCTGAAGTCATTTCGGCCCTCCCTGTCAGCTTGTGTTTTTCTTATAAATTATTGTATTTTGTAGGCGATCATATAAAACCTAGTTGTTCCATATTCTCTCAGGAAATGAATTCAAAAGCCATTATACAATTAAAAGAAAATTATCATTTACACAGAGCAGAAGTCATTTACACAGTAAAAGTTAAAACAGAGGAGGCAAATAAAGAAATACAGATGAAAGACAAAATGGTGAAAGTGTATCAGATGAAAGGTCATAAGTAAATATGACATCCAACTTGAAGACCAAACGACCAAGCATCTTAAAGGGAAAAAGACCAAAGACCAAATCCAACTGAACCTAAATAACAGGGACAGTAAGAAGTAGTTCAATAGCTGTGTCTATCTTCTTGCATGAAGATATTTCCTTTTCCTTGAATAAATCTATTTTTGTAAAAACAGTTTAGGATATTTTCTTAGTTCTATTGTTGTATAAATAACTCTCTTCACGAGTTATTATGGGTTCATGATTAAGCCAAGTTCACCATTGAACCAGGTTGATCATTGAAAGAGAGTTGCACTCTTGATGAAGCATTTGTAAACATCTGATGTACTTAGCTTTTATGGACCCTTAATACAAAGCAAAGGATTCTAAATTCAGTTTTACACAGTTCGTGTTTCTTGTAAGTTTTTCCAATAACACTCATTATGTTTTTCTTCATATTCTTATCTCTTACGGAGATACCTAGGTAGGAATAATTGTGTCTCAATCTATTCCTATAAGTTTCTGAAGTGATAATCTATAAAGAGAATGGATTAATGAACTGTCTGTTTAATTAATTCCCTCTGAATCAATAAATCATTAGCTTCTTGTTGTAAGCTTAAGCATATTCTCTTGAACCTTCTGAACATTGGTAAGAGGTTTTCATACTTATGATTGTTTAATTTTCTGTCTGAAAACTGTAATAATCATATTATTTTTTGTTTTTGCTTACCACTATTCAAGATTTATCACTGTGTGAAATTTTATAGCAGCCCTTTGTTTTGGCATTAATATTATTCAAAAGGTTAGGCATTACAGTGTTACATCTGTTTCATTCATTGGTCTTCCAAATTAAAAAAAAACCCCAAAAAAATTATCTTAGATGCTCAGCTTGATAGCTGACCATTATGAACTCAGAGGTACAACAAATTGTATCTCGGTATATGTTAATTGTCTATTGTCATGTATCTGATTATGTATGATTTTTATTGAATAATGCGTTGACCTGTAAGATATACTGTTATGTGTTAGAGTTTATGCATTTATTTAAACTAATCATCTGCATGAAGTTCATATGCATGCAAAGTTATAAGATTGATATATAGTAGAAGTAATTACAAGGCACCACTTTGCAGATATCCTTTCGGTTGCGGAAACCTAGTTCTGCAACCTTCCATTGTTTTGGGTGAGACTGCGACCTGCTTGCAGGTCGTTGCGAAAGGGCCAGTAGTTGAGGGTTTTGTTGGGGCACAACACACTCTGAACCTAGGTCAAGCCCCCTCAAACCAACATAATGTCAGAGGTATTCGTGAAGAAGAGTTGACTTAGCGTGAGTTTGAGAGACTTTTCAAGAAGAAGTATCTATCTGAGAGATACCATGATGACGGGGAAAAATAATTCTATGAGCTGAAGATGAGATTCATGACCGATAAGGATTACACTATCAGATTCTTAGAGTTGTTTAGGTATGTGCCTTATCTAAAGAAGGAGAAAGCAAAGACTCAGAGATTCATGAGTGGGTTGTCGGTGGCATTCAAAACAAGATTAAGTTTGATGAGCCTAGATCAATGGAGGAAGGAACAAAAAATCTATAACATTGTTATGAATAATTGAAGCACAAATCTAAGACTAATAAGGATTGGAAAGGTAATTAGAGGAATAAAGGAAAATGGGATAAGAAGCAAACAAGAATCATGACATAGGTAACAAACAAAATGCAACATCTCCTAAGAAGTTCAATGCATCTAATAGAGGGAAAGTATTTCAATTTGAGGTGAAAAACAAGGGTGATGGTCGGAAGCCTTTATAGTGTTGGAATTGTGGCCAAGATCATTGCAAGAGAGATTGTCCACAACATCAGGGTGGTAGACCATTAATCTACAGTGCTCAGGAGGTACATATAGTGGGGGATATTGGACAAAGTATTCCTTGGATTTATGGAGCATTGGATAACTGGCAGGCAAATGACCTGACATCTATATCGAGATGGACCGTAAGCTTTGTGAATAAGTTGCTTCTATTTTCATTGACCCTGGATCTAATTATAGTTATGCTAATCCTAACCTAGTGGATAAGTGTGGTTTGAATAAAGAAGTACATGCAAAATTTTTGTTAGTGCAGATGGCTACATGTACAAAGAAGAGAGTTCATCACTGGGTAAGATATTGAGCATTTGAGTTGAATGGTGTGCCTAGATCAGTGCATTTGAATGAACTTCCATTGGGATGATATAATATGCTGTTGGGTATGGACTGGTTGTATCTTCATAGGACCAAGGTGGATTGTTATAACAAGGCTATTGCGTGCTTAGATGACAATGTAGAACAAAGGATCTTGCAGGATAATAAGAAGGCAACATAAATTAGAATGGCAACAACTATGCATGAAAAGTGCAGTGGAAGGAAAGGATGTGTGTTATTTGTGATGTAGAGCTTGAGAATTTGAGTTGAATGGTATGCATAGATCATTGCATTTGAATGAACTTCCATTGGGATGATATAGTATGTTTTTGGGTATGGATTGGTTGTATCTTCATAGGACCAAGGTGGATTGTTATGACAAGGCTATTGAGTGCTTAGATGAGAATGGAGAACAAAGGATCTTACAGGGTAAGAAGAAGGAAACATAAATTATAATGATGACACGTACGCATGAAAAGTGTAGTAGCAGGAAAGGATGTGTGTTATTTGTAGTACATATTTCTAGTGATAAAGGTAAGGTTGTTGAGGATGCGGAGGTATTGAGCAGGTACTCGGTTTTACAACAGTTTCAAGATGTATTTCCCACAAAGATTTTAGAGTTGCCACCTCACAAGGAAGTGGACTTTTCTATTGAGTTGTTACCAGGGACTACACCAACATCAAAGGGACCATATAGGATGAGAACACTAGAGTTAGTGGAATTGAAGTTACAGTTGAAGGAAATGCTTGAAAAAGGATACATCAGGCCAAGTGTGTCGCCTTGGGGTGCACTAATGTTTTTCATAAAGAAGAAGTATGGTATTCTTACGCTGTGCATTGACTATAGGCAGTTGAACAAGGTAACCATCAAGAATAGGTATCTGTTGCCTAGGATTAATGATTTGTTTGACTAGTTGAATGTAGTAGCAATGTTCTCGAAGATTGATCTAAGATCATGATACCATCAAGTATGCACTAAAGAAGAGGAAATATACAAGACTTCTTTCTAGATAAGGTATGGAAATTATGAGTCTGTTACAGTTCCATTTGGTTTGACTAATTCTCTAGCTACTTTTATGTGCTTGATGAATAATGTGTTGTGTCCTTATCTGAAAAAGTTTATTATTGTGTTCGTTGATGATATATTGATATATTCTAAGAATGAGCAAGAACATGTCGAACATTTAGCAACAATTTTGAGATTGCTAAGAGAGCATCAGTTGTATTCCAAGCTTAATAAATGTAGTTTCTTTCAGACAAAGGTACATTACTTGGGACATGTGGTTTCCAAGGAAGGCATAACAGTGGATCCATAAAAGATAAAGCTATTATGGAATGGGCATCTCCTAGGAATGTGGATGAGGTAAGGTCATTTATGGGGTTAGCAGGTTACTAGAAGAGGTTCATCAGGACTCACATATTGCTTATCCTATTACATCGTTGCAAAAGAAAGGTAATAAATTTTAATGGATAGAGGAATGTGAAACATTTTTTAGTAGTTGAAATGGTTCTAAAGATTGGAGATCTAGATAAAGAGTTTTAGTGTGTACAAATGCTTGCAAGAGAGGACTTGGTGGAGTCTTGATGTAAGAGGGATAGGTGATATGTTATAAATAAAGGAAACTAAATGAGAACGAGAAGAATTATGTTAAACATGACCTTGAGTTGGCAAAAATCATCCATGCTTTGAAGATGTGGAGACATTATCTTCTTGGCAGGAGGTTTGTCTTGATGAGTGATCACAGTGGATTGAGATACTTGTTTGAGTAATCAAATCTGAATTCTAGGCAAGCTATATGGTTGGCTATGATCAGTGAGTTTGACTTTGAGATCAAGTACATTAAGGGAAAGGAGAATAGGATTGCAGATGCTCTTAGCATGCAAATACAAGTAAATCACATAACAACTATGAGCTTCTATGGGATAAATTTACAGGATCAGATCTTGTAGGTAGGATAATAGGATGACATGTATAAGGAGATTAGGTACAGGTTATAGTAGGATACAGGTGATCAAGATGTGGACTATCATCTCACAACGGATGCTTTGGTTAGATTTAGGGAGAAGATCTATGTGTCCGACAATAGTGAGCTCAAGAAGATTATATTGAGAGAATTTTATGCTAAGCCATATTCAGGTCACCCATGATGTCATAAGACATTGAAAGTGGTGAATAAGTTCTATTATTGGCCAAATTTGAAGAAAAAAGTGGCAGAGTTTGTGGCTAGATGATTGGATTTTCAATAAGTAAAAGTAGAGTGTAAGCATCCAAGTGGATTACTACACCCGATTCTAATTCCAGAGTGAAAATGGGAGGCCATTTCCATGGATTTCATTACAGGTTTGCTAAGGAAATCTAGATATAATTATTCTATTATGGTTGTAGTTGATGGGTTGACAAAGGTAGCACAATTCATTCCAATAATCTCTACTTATTCATCTAATGACATATCACATGTGTTCATCAAAGATTGGGTAAGATTGCATGGTGTTTTGAAGATGATTGTGTCAGACAGGGATGCTTAGTTCACTTCCAAGTTTTGGAAATAGTTATTTGTAAGTTTGGGTACAAAGTTAGCCTTTAGCACAAATTTTCATATGCAGACAAACAGAAAGATAGAGAAGGTCAATAGGATCTTGGAGGACATGTTGAGGATGTATGTGATGCATCAAATTCAGAAGTGGGAAGAGTATCTTCCATTGGTTGAGTTTGCATACAACAATGGGCATCAAGAGTCAATGAGGATGAGTCTGTTTGAGGAACTCTATGGGCAGAGTTGTAATATTCCCCTCAGTTGGAGTGATCCAGTGAACATGATATTGATAGGAACGAACATGTTGATAGAAATGGAACATGAAATGTAGGTAATCAAGAAGAATCTAAAGGAAGCACATGATAGGCATAAAATTTACATAGAACAACATAGGTTGTTTAAGGAATTTCAATTTGGGGAACACATGTACTTGTGCATCAAGCCCAAGAAGAGTCCCTTGAGGATTGAGTCATGTGCGAAACTAGCACTTCGATATTGTGAGCCTCTCGAGATCCTTCAAAGGATTGGACCAGTGGCCTATCGAGTTACACTGCTTCCGACAGTGAACTTCCATGATGTTTTCCATGTTTCATTACTTAAAATATATGTGAAAGATGTTGATCATGTTATTTATTGGTATTTATTGTAGATGGACCAAAAGGAGAATTCTAGTCGGAACCTCAGTGCATTTTGCAAAGAAATATGCTCATGCTATGAAACTAAGCAATCGAGAAAGTTAAAGTGCAATGGAAGCACTTTGGGCCCGATGAAGCTACATGAGAGATGGATGCTCAGATGTAGGATATGTATCCTTCCTTGTTTGCTGGTTAAGGCAAAGCAGTTTTGGTATAGGTACATATTTATATATGGTCATGATTGTAAATACCAGAACAAGTTGTGTTATAAATCTCCAATAAGTGGTATGGGTGTCATGTTGTTATATGTGTCATGTTGGTTTGCTTTTCAACATGTTTTTCATTGAAAAATACTACAATGAGCTAATTTATAAAGCTCCATAGGTAGTATGTTTTTATTTTTAGTGGTCTTGCTAGTTGTAGGTGTCATTGAACATCGAGGATGGTGTTCCCCTAAGGGGGATGGGTCTGTAAAAACCCTGGGTTAAAAATCTACGTAATAAAGTTAATAAAGGCAATTAATAACCAAGGTCATGGGACACGTATTTCAAGATGAATGTTGGACATAAAACATAGTGACAGGGATCACTTGTGATTAATTAATGGCTATGGAAATTAGCAAAAGAAATGGCAAAGGATTTGCAAAAGCATTAGGGATTAGTTGACATTTTATTTATGCAAATAATGGAAAATAAGGTGAAAGGTCATAGGTTTCACATGAGGAGGAAAATGAAGCAAAAATAATGGAAAATGAAGAAAATAGAGGGCTCAATGATAATATGGCTTCCAAGGATTAGTTCACAACCTTTTTCAGCGTTAGCTTGGATCTATCTCTTCTATTCTCTCTCTCTCATACTCTTAGAAAAAGTTTTCTTTGAGAACTCTTGGAGAAGTGTGGCATACTTGGGATTTGGAGTAAGGAAGAAAAGGAAAAGTAGGAAAGCGTAAGAGGACAAAGGGATCAACAATTACATTTGGTTTTCCTTGTAGGTACCGAATTACATGTATGATTTCCTTGCTTGTTTTGGCATGCATGGCATATGCATGTGGTTTCTTGGTTATGATCTGTCATTGGCATGGAGGTTTGCCTAGACTGACAATGGTTTTTCCTAGCCATGACATTTACTGGATAGCTATGGTGTTGTGGGTTTTATCTTTTTTTTTTTTTTGGTGCTTAGGTTCCTTTGGATGTGGGTTGAGTTACTAGTTCCTGGAGTCTTGGTCGAACGAACACTTTGGAAGCCCTATGACAACTTGGGTTGAGTTACTAGTCCTGGAAGCCTTGGTTGGAAAAACCATCTAGAGCCCTTGGTGGGTTGAGTTACTAGTCTTAGAAGCCTTGGTTTGGACAAACGCTGAGGAGCCCGATGACAGTTGTGGGTTGAGTTACTAGTCCTGGAACCCAGGTTAGAACACATGCTCTAGATCCATGGATAACTTGGATAGAGAACGATTTGGTGATGGTTAGTGATGTCTGACCATGAGGTCGAATCACTAGTTGAGGGTTGAGGTGGTTTGGCCTTTGGAATACCTGGTTTTGTTTTCTTGGTGTATTCCATGAGATCCCACATTCATGCTTGAAATATGGCATGAGGGTGATTGGATGAAAGAGAGATTTGGTTCATCCCAATCTATGGTCGGGTGGTATGTGGAAGTCCTTGACTTGGTTGGATTTTCAAATGTTAATAAGAGCTCAGTCCTCCTATGTTTTGTGTGTAAATGTACTTGTTATTATATGACTTTGATGATTGTTATTTATCTGGTTATATGTTGGTTATAAGCATGGTTTTATGAAAATCTTGAGTTATGGTTCTCATCATGTTTTGGTTAGTAGGTGAAATGTTAATGAAACAATGACCTAATAGATGATAATGCAACTAATGAAGCTAATGTGAGAGGGAATCATACCTTCTTGATGATTCTTAGAGAAGTATGATGTCCTTGTGTTCATATGTGTTTTTATGACCTATACATTACATGTTCATGATGTGTTTGACGAAATTCCTGTCATTGTTAGGATGAGTCAGATCAGGTTCTTAATCAAGTTTTGCATTAGAGGAAATTTATTCTTATTATTTATCATTTTTTAGAATTTCATCAAGTTCTGGGTAGAGACTTGAGTCCTAGCCCTAAAAAAGTAGCTCAAAATTCAGGGTCATTGGCACAAAATTGCCTAAAAAAGAATGCAGTTGTATGGAGGCCTTGTTGTGGGAGCGATTGGAGGGTTTCAGTCGCTTGGAATGCTTGTCATGGGAGAAAATTAGGGTCTAGTGCAACAAAAAGGCAAGTTAACTCAGCGGTTGGACACCTGTAGTGGTTGGTTAGCCTCTGGGCTTCATGTAGCTCCTAATGAAGGACAATTTGGTATTGTTTTGTCGATTCCACTTCCTTAAGTGTACTTGGGGACTTGAATCATATCATAGTAACTATTCGTCACATGTTTACCTCGGTAGATCGGTTAGCTTGGATAAATGTGGGAGGAGGGTGTTATAGTAATTCAATAGATTTAGGAAGAAAGGGGATAATTTTTTCATTATGGTTACAATTACAATGATTATTAGGTGATTGGTTGATGGAAAAGACCTCAAAAGGTAGATTTTATTGGAACATATTTATCTCAAGGAATTTGAAATTAGAATTAGTTAGAAAGTAAGCTAAACCATGGTCCTTGACTAGCTTAGTCGACTTAATGTGAAAATTGAATTCCTAAATTTTTGCAATCCATTTATCTTGATTGTGATTAATATCCTACTGTGTGAGAATTTTCTTGACAACAAAATGTGGTACATATGCAATAACTTTGGAGTGTATCACATAAATTGGAAACACTAATTAAAGAAAAGGATTGCTTTTCCATTATTTTATATTTAACCTTAAAATCTACTAAAGCCTTTTTAAAGAAATCTATTGGTTTTTCAAGTCGTTGGTCATTTTTCTGCAACAATATTACAACAATAGTAGAATGTGAGGTGAAAGAATATATTATAAATTATTTGTTAAATTAAGACTTATAAGACTGGAGGTTCACCCAAAACATATTTGATCTTGTTGAAGGCTTCCTTAGATGATTAAGGTGATTTAATATTTGTTCCCTTCTTCAACGTATTAGCTATCTCCTTTACCAACTTATAAAAGTCAGGGATGAATCTTCTTAAGAAATTTACCTTGCCTAGGAAATATTGTATTACCTTTTTTTGTTTAGAGAAGGTAATACCTTGGATAGATTGGATTTGATAGAGATCAATTTTTATTCCCTGCTTTGAGGTAATATGGTTGAGAATTTCTCCTTTAGCCATGTTAAAGTATGACTTCTTGACATTCAAGGAAAAGCCATGTTTTCTACATTTCTAAAATACCAATTCTAAATGTTTCAAGTGGTCATCCTTGGTTTTCTAGTACACAATTACGTCATCCAAATATATTAGCATGACTTTAATTTATCACCTACTAACATAATGTGCATAACGCCTTGGAAAGTAGCACTGATGTTCATAAGGCCAAAAGGCATCCTTTCATACGTAAAGGTGCCCCGCAGAGTGCTAAATGCTTTATTGTGCCTATCACTAGGGTGTATGCAGATTTGATTGTACCTAGAGGAGACATATAACATAGAGAGCCTTATGGAAATAAATACCTATTGCAAATGGTGATCCATTTTACACAAAATATAGTTTTCCTTTAGAGATGCTATATTTAAGTTCCTAAAATCCACACATAGACAAATTTCCCTAGTTTTCTTCCAAATAGGGACTAGATTAGTCACCCATTCTGAATAAAAAAAAGGGATAACAATTTTAGTGGCTAACAAATTCTTCACTTCCCTTTCAATTTGTGGTATTAATATAGGATTAACCTATCTTAGCTTCTACCTAAATGGTTTTGATTTTCCTTTAAGGTTATCTTTTGCTAGATGAGGTTAGGTATTTGCACAATTTAATAATTTTTGGGTCTTGATTTGAATTGATTATCTCTTCTACATCGTCCTCTGTTGGCTTTAAAACATGTTTTTTCATTGCAATTTTTTGATCGAATGATTTATCAAGGTGTACTACTCCCTTGGGGATGTAGTTTTATTTTAACTAAATGATATCATGCTTTCATATTGTATTTACAAAATTAGGTTGATTTGAGTCTACACTATTTTCTATACAAGTGTCAATATTTACATTTTTTGGCGAATTGATTTGATCCAAATTTTCCTCATCTATATAAGAGTTTGAAAACTCATTGAAAGATCCTAATTATTATTATTATTGATTTTATTTTATTTTTTAACTTTCTGCATTATCTTCGAACACTTGTCAATGTTTTTTATTCTCAGGAATTAAAGGATGATAGAGAACACGAGTTTCATAATTTAAGGAAAATAAGCTATTTAGTTTAAACAAAGGGGAAAATGCCACTTAGGAGCATGCTAGCTGATTCTGGTTCCTTAGGATGTAAGTGAAGTTGGTAGCCCAAAACAAGTTATCTATGAGGTCCAAAACTTGATTCTATAAGATCTCCTCCCAGGGTGTTTAGTTTGGCATTTGTTCTTCACCTAGTTTATTATTAATTCAAAGTCACTATACACATAAATGTTTTGTAACTTTAAACTTTTTTTTTTTATTCCAATCCTAGTGCTGAGGCTTCATACTTGGCTATGTTGTTGGTGGTTTCGATCTCTAGTTTGTGGGACAACATATGGTTTTCTTCGTTAGGTGATATAAGGACTATGCCTACCCCAACTTCCTGTTTGGATGATGTACCAACAAAAAAATATTTCATACTTTATTTTCTAATATTTCATGATTATCAAGAAAACTAAAGAGGTCGGGCTAATGATTAATGCTAAATATGGAAAATATACCTATATTCTCCCTATCATTGTAAATAAGAAAATTTAGGGATTTTTATGAATTGGTTATGGTATATGTGTGTTTTGTTTCTTTATATAACCTACAATTCTCTCCAAATATGGGAATGGTGGCATATGACATATACAACTGTAAGCCCCACCAATATTTGCACCCAAATGCCTTGAGAGAAACATTCCTTATGATGGTGGAACAAAATATATTATGAAATCCATAACTAGATTTTTCATCGGGATTTGAGTAAGAGAGACCACCAAGTATGTGATTATTCAAATGCAATTAACTCTTTTATAATAGAAAGTGTACAAATATTTGTATGGATGGGTGATTTGTAGGCCTAATTATTCCATGATAACTTTGGGCATTAAGTTATGGGAAGCCCCAAAATATAACATATAGTTATGTAACAACTGATCATGGATATTCAAGATTTTGTAGAAAAGGGGAATTGAATCAAGTTTTTCTGCAAAGACTTGCAGGTAGTCATCTTGCAAGTTAATGTTATCACTATTAATTGTAGATGAGGTATTTACAAATTTCTGAATGTCAATTTTAAAAGCTAGGGATCTTAACTAGCTCTCCTAATGGGATGTGAAATTTTTGTTTTTGAAATTCATTATATGCATTGCAAGAACTTGTAGGGGGTAATTCATTAACAATTGGATCCTTTTGTAAGGTGGCCTCGTCTGGTAACATTTCCTATTGAACATTTTCTTTATTTTTGTTTACTAGCTTTTGGGGATTCTTCTATTTGTAGTTTTGGGGCCTGAGATCATTATTGTTGAATTTCAACCTATAAAGCATCAACAAATTCTCTATATTGTAGTGTGGTAGGGTATTTTTCAATGAAGGGCCCTTGCTAAATGGAATGTTGATGGTCATCAAAGGTGATATGAGAATAGGAGATTTTCTCCTCTAACCAATTGAGCTTGACATTATGTTCCAAATCTCCTTTATTAATTTCTTCTTCCTCCTCTCCCTATTCTTCCACTAGATTATCCCTTATAGGAGGTTGAATAGGTGGATAATTTTTTCTAACATTGAAGTTCAAGTTAAAAGGCCATCTAGGTGGATTGGGATTTCTAGTGAATCTATTACTTTGAACAAGGTTTTGGATGTTAGGGTTGTTGGATAGTTCTAAACATGTGAGTTTATTCTATAGAAATCTAATTAATTTAGACATATTAAAAATTTTATTATCCTGTGAATGCGAGGAGGAGGGTTGATTAAAAAATTCTTGGTTTTTATTTTTATCAACGTTCTCAAGTTTCATCTTTAGATTCTATTGATGGTGTTGCGTACAACCAACATACATGGGATCTCCCCAATGTGAAGTCCCAATTATAACTCACATCATTTGGAGTAGGAGTCCCACATGGAGTATCGACCTGACCACCATAAATCTAATGTTTTTCTTGGAGTACAATGGGTAACATAAGATATTAACACATAAAATTTGAAATTAGCAAGAAATTTGACACTGTGAAACACTAATTGCAATGTGTAAAATGAGGCCTTCACAAGAGGGGAGATAAGAATGAGTGTCTATAAGGAAAGTAATAGTACTATTTGAAGAGAGACACATGAGAGAAAGGAAATATTCGTTAGTTATCTAGTGAAATAGTTCACATAGACGTAATGATCAATAAAGGAAATATAACATACATTCAACAAGATAAACACCAAATCCAATGAAGTAGTTCAATTTCTTAGTACATATGAACATAACATATACCACAAACATCCAAAGAAAAATCTTACAATATTCACGATACATGCACGAAAATGTGTTGGCTCAGTGATATTTTAATTATTAGGTTAAAGATCCAAGGAAATAGTTACAATAATGATACAACAAATCCAATAGTGTAGCATTAAGCCACTTCTTGCTTCTCCAAAGAATGATATTCTCTCCTATGCCAAGCTAGAGAAGCCAAGGTTAGCTCTCCAAATTCTATGACTCCAAAAATCCCTATTCTTGAGTTATATGGCTTCTTTTATAACAAGAGGAATGACCTTTCATATCCCCTATGAATCTTGATTTTTCCTCATGGCTCTGGACTCCTAAGTGAACTTTAAAATTCTATTGACTCTTTGGTACACATGTGAATTTTCATGTTCGACGTGTGACTCTTGGACTTCTACGCATTTACATTTGTCATTTTCTTGAAAATACATAATTACATTCCACATCATGTGGCAAGACACATTGACACATATGGAATTATGATGGAACTTGTACAAGCCATAACTTGGAAATGATGACATGGAACTTCATTATGATTTGGCAATGCCAAGATTTTCCCCTTGCTGCTATGTATTGCATTCTTTACGATATATTTGATTTGTACTTCATGTTCACCCTCCAAATGGTTTTGGGTCAATATTGGGACTTTTTGAGTCATCATGAAATGTCTTAATGATGGTTTATCTTTGTGCTTCTTCTCTGCAAGTGGATTTTGTTCCTTCTCCTTGACATCTTCCTTGAGCATTACCTTACCTTGTTGAGGAGGTAAATCTGCCAACGAATTTCACTCATGACAAGGTAAGATCAGTTTGAAAAACCATCTATTCTATCCCTACTTTTCTCATGGAAGAAGATTCTTATGATAGGGACGTGAAAGGGAAGAAATATGAAGGCTTGTTATGGATTGTGCCATTGAGATCAACAATGGATAAGGGCAGGGACAACTATCAACTAGAACTACATAGTTTGCTATAAGGGGGGGCTCTTCAAGGTCTAGCGTAGTGGGAAAGTACAAGAGGCAGTGTGATGAGCTTACTGGCTGAAAATATGTAGTGCTTAGAGTTCAAGGGAGAGGTCTTCACAGTGACTATGGGTAGGTATCACTATGGACTATAAATATGAACTACATAGTGTAGGAGAGATAGGACAAGTTTCTGCGTAGTGGGGGAAATCTAGTGGAAAAGGGTGTGATGGATTACTGACTAAGATTGCTCAATGGACTGTGAAGGGAGGGAAAGCTTACTGTACTATGTAGTTCTCTTTAGCAATGATCCACGAGAGGTTGCACTATCCACTAGAACTACTACATGCACTACGAAGGAAATCACAATAAGGCATGGTGCAGTGAGGGGTTGTAGTTAGCAGAGAAGGCAAGACTAGGCATTAGAACAATGACATGAACAATGCTTAAGGGTAGGTTCCTATGCTAGCATAGTTGAGGGTTGCAATGGCTCTGGGGTGGACTCACTATCCACTAGAAATTTTCACTATGCTCAGGGAGGCTCACTGGAAAGGGAGTTTACGTAGTTGGTTGAGACAAGCAGCAAAAAGTTAAGTCTCCTAGCGAGGAAGGTGTTTAGTGTGGAGGAAGGGGGGACTTTGCATTACACAATTTTCTTTTTCAAAGGGGTGAATAAGGTCCTTTATGTTAGCTATAATTCCTCCATGTTCTATGCAAGGTGGAATTGATCAAAGCTTGGTGTAGTGAGTCTGATACAAGCAACAAGGGTCATGTGAATATGGTTTAAGGGTTCTGAATGTGCAATCATAGGAGATGAACTTAAGGAATACTCAATGCACAAGTCTAGGAGGGAGATATTTCATCAATGAGGCTCATGATCAAGCTATTCTCATCACCTGGTGAATCGTGATACGAGTAATACCTTCATAACTTGCACTAGGTAGTAGGACCGTGAAGAGCTCCAAAATGGCTAAGTGTGGGACTAATAGAGAAAGAGAGGGAAAATCATCCGAACAAGACTCAAACATGGATCACAAACATGAATGTAATGAATAAAAGGGATAGAAATGCATGGGAATCATGAAAAACAATCACACCTTGAAATGACAACAAAGCGACAATTATTTCGAAGTGCAATAGTTAAACATCACATTGCGACACTTAGAATACAAGTTGTGACAGAAGTGTTGATTGCAACCAGAAAGTGTGCTAAGCTATAGGAACGTGTCTAGCACATATTATTATGATATATTGGACCATATAATGCATAAGAGTGTGCTAGAACTACTTCTAGTGATGTGCAAATGTGCGACACATACAAGGGTGTAAATAGTTAGAAGTAACAATTGCGACAATAAGAAAATGTGAAAATGGCACTTTCAAAAGCTAAAGAAAGTGAAAGTGACACATGACAGATTGAAGATAACATGAAAATGACACTTTTTAAAGTGAAATAAAGAAAAAACAACAGTTACAAAAGTGAAAGTGACACTTGTGAAAGCGAAGGTGTGCAAAAAGCGACAATTGAGAAAAGTCACTATAATGATGAGACAAATGCCACTGAAAGTAAGAGGGAGACTGTCAATGGAGAGTGGACACTGTTTGTCGACATAGGTTGCACTATGCATTATCCCTATGGACTATGTAATCACTATCAATAGTGTTTGAAAGCATTGTAACTGGACATTGCACAAGCTCCATTTCTAAAGATCGCGCAAGCCTTATTCCTAGGACCTACGTAATGCAGGTTCTAATCTTGTAGAAAAAGGTGTGGTTATGAATTCATTAAAGAATGAGCATGTGTGAGCAAGTGAATTTGACACTTAGGAGCTAAGAAGAATTCTTAAACATGTTTCAAAACATCGACTGACCATGAAGAGACTATGATTCACATGAAGCAATAGATCATAAGATCCTCAATAGGCTCCAAAATTCAAGTGTAGGAAATTTTTTTGAGGGTGTTGATTGCAATGTCAACAAATTCTGTTATATACCTAGGGTGGATAATATGGGGTACAAAGGGAGGTACCCAAGGTAAAAATGTAATAATGGGATGGGCCATAGTAATAAATAAGGTGGTTAACCCGAATCATGTAAGGGACCACAAGTAGTTAGTAATAATGTAATCAACCCATGGTAGTAGATAGATGGTATTGAGGGAACCATGGTAATGACCCATGGTATTGTATGTATGAGGCCTATATAGAGGCTAGAGACTCCACATTGAGAGATGTCAAGGATTATGGTATGAAGATGCATATGGCTTGTGGAGTGTTCTCCTTCCTTAAGGAGTGAATGTATGGTGTTGCCCTACCTTAAGGGTTTGATCAATAAAGAAGCATTTCTATCTATTTTGATCTTGTTATTTATTGGGTTTATTTATATTATCATATATTTTATATCAGATCCATAACAAATTCCGAGAGGTAGTCATATTTCCTTTGATATCAAAAGCATCATTTTGGGCTTGCTCTAAAGTTACATATCCTCTCTCTCTCAACATAAGAGATAAATTGGGGTCAAAGGAAGTAACGTAAGTAAATTTGGTTACTTTTGAAGAAGGCTTGAAAACTAGATGAATACAATTATATAATTTATTAAATTAGAGGGACATTTCAAATTCCTTTCATTTTAAAGTCAAAATTCAGTTAAGTGGTACTAATAATATTTCTTTTTGCCCCACTGGTTTTTAATGGTGGTTTCTAGGGCAGGACGGTTAGGAATAGAAACATGAGGCAAGTTCCTAAACCATTTCCTAGTGTCACCTTCTAGAATTTGGAAAAAAATCATTAGGTTTACATATTCATGATCTATAGCCAGGTTTTCTGCATAGTCCTAGAAAGACACTAGGTGATATTCTACTAGGATTTCGTTCTCCACATTGAATTTTAGAGAATTCTAAGATAATTCTTGAGCATGTTGTTTAAATTTTGTAGTAGCACCAGAGGGCCATACCTGAAAGCTACTCAAGTATTTGGTGGATTAGGGGGTAGAGTTTTTCCATCTCATCCCCCAACTCCTCCTACAACTTCTGCCACCACTCTTTCCATACAAGGGTTTTTGAGGAGCTATTTGGTCTCAAGTGTAAGGATTCTATGTTTAAGCAAACTTTGGTAGAGGAATGGGAAAGTTATACTCGTGAATGAATTTTAACTCTCCTACAAGTTTCAAAATGAATTTTAAATATTCTTTAATTATGTGGAGTTCAAGTTAGAAAATGAAAAAATGAAAAATCTTTATCTTTAAAAATGTCAACATTCTCAAAGAGGGGTGTACGTATGGAAGAAGATCCCTTTCTTCACTGTAATATTTTCTATGGGTATGGTTGTTGGCTGAGTAACAATGGGGTAGGATTGGATCTAGTATTGCTATAAGTCCTCTCTAGCTTGTCTTGATAAAACCGAATGTCTGACAATTATGACCTTACTTATGTAGGTTGTCTATGTTATTCTACTTGAATGTGGGGATTTAGTTGTGCTAGTTCATCCTTGCTAAAAAATATGAAATGCGATCAAAGTCAAGTTTTTAAAACTCACTTGATGGAGATAATTATTTAATTGAATTCCCCTTTTCGAGAGGACCAAAATCGACCTAAGGATCACTCAAATCGGTTAAGGGAAAGTGTACTTATGAATAAAATCCCACATGTGCATATTTGATAAGGTTGGCCCTAAAGAAAAGTGGACCACCTTGAAAGGCTATAAATACAAGTACCATATACCTCATTGAGACACAATGATGAGACACTCTTCTATCTTGGTTTTTGTCTCTCGCAGGTTTGAGGCTCGTCCGCTTAGGAACATGTTTGCTTTGAGGTGAAATTGCAGGGTCTGAAGCTCTCATCTATGATTTAGGGTTTTGGGTCTCAGTCGTAGGCACAACATAGGACAAAGTTGAACAGATTCACTCACAAAAAATTTCATATGTATGATTAGAGCCTTCTAGCCACATGGACAACTCTCCATCCATGTGACTTGGGGTTTAGGGTTTCTGCAGTCCAGATCAGACCCCAGTCGTTTGCATGCCAGGATTAAGGGAGCGACTGGGAAAGATATAGTTCCTTGCATGAAATCTCCTCCATGTGACCATGAAATAAAAGATGAAATATCAATATTCCGAATATTTTTCTCAGTGATCGCAAGATTTGGCTGTTGACTACAGACAATGACAGTTCATTGCATACTTTAGAATAAGATTTTCGAGTATATATATAGTTAGGTTCATTTCATGGATGTTGTAGTTTTTTGGTTGGTTAGTTTCATAGATGAAGATATGGATCATTGTACCCTCTTTTTTTGAATCATTTGATGACAATATACTAAGAATAATAATTTGAAATGGTTTTCCCCATAGTTGGTTTTTCCTTGGTCTCCGACCAATCTTGGTGTCTCTATGTGTGAATACTTTTCTTCTATTGTTCCTTTATGTTATGTTGCATTGATGATGATGATATTATTCTTTCTACATAGTTGCATATGATGTTGAATAATGATGTAAATCTGAATAATGTTATGGTGTTATAGGGTGAACTTAATCTGTTAATGAAGAAATGTGATTATCAAAGAAAAGAAAAATATAACCATTAGAAAAATTAACATGGTTTCAGAGTTGGATTGAAGGAAAGTCATGGAGATCACCCCCATGGAGACACCTTTGATGAAAGCAAGAGAAAATCAAGGAGACATAAAATAATTCTAGGGTTTGAAGAAAACGTTAGGCAATTTGTGTATTAGGGTTTGATAGATATTATGAGGTTAGGGTTTGAGAGAAGCCCTAGTTTATGGAAAATATTTGAGATATGAGAAACCCTTGATGGTCAATGTGAAGTTTCTCTAACACTTGCGACAAATTTGATGAAGCCCTAGATAGGACAGTCTCTAGTAGGCCTGGTTGTTGAAAAAGTTGATTGAAATATTGAAGTCAACATTGTTATATGGACAATGGACAATGATTTCCCTTGAAAGTTGGTTCAAGAGGGAGAGGATTACCTCTCATTGAAGATAAGTATTTCTTGACTTATGATGCTCCTTTATGTCTTTAATTTTGTGTAGACTTATATATATGATTATTTTTTTGATCATTACTTATACTTCTTGCATGTATATTTGAGTATTTGGATGCTTCTAACTTCTTGACGAGATATGATAAGTGGATCCTTCTTGAGGATCATTTGAGATGCAAGAAAGAAAAGCTAGAGTTGGAAAAGTTAAAGAGTCACCTGATGAAAATATGACTAAATGCTACAAGCTTCCTGTGTGATCCAAAATTGGATCCTGGATAACCCTCTAAATCCTCAAGTCTTCTAAAATTCCAAAAAAAAAAAGCCTTCGCAAAAGGAGGACCTTTAGAAAAGGTAGATAACACTATCGGGACCAAAAAAAATGAGAAAATTGAGCCCATCGGAGGTCAAAGGGACAATGAACAGGAGTCGTGGATCTGGCTGATCAATGGTCTAGATCCGATCGGCAATCACAATCGGAGGTGGCAGTCGGCGGATATCGGGGGTAGATATGCGATGGGATCGGGCCGAGCGATATGACGATCGGCGATATCGGCGGATCGCAATCGGAGTTATACAACAGAGAGGGACGATATATATATATATATATATATATATATATATATATATAATATATATATATATATTATATATAATATATATATATATATATATATATAGATAGATATAGATATATGTGCGATGCGATGGCTAGACTCGATAGAGTTATAGGCGGCATTCCATATATTTTGAAATCCACCAAACGAACATTTTCTATGTATTTTGCATATTTCGTTTAATAAACAAAATACAAAGGGAAACCTTGGAACAAAGCATTGGTGACTTGCGATAACGAGTATGGGCGGACCCGATGGGAGTTTAGAACGCGGTTATGAAAATTTGAAGTCCGGAACAGTGTTTTCTGTGGATTTTCCCCTGTTTTACAATGTTCTCTATGTAAATAGAGAACAACCGTTTCTAAGGATTTCAACCGCTGATAGTTCCCTTCTATTAAGAAATAAGTGGCATTCATCCCCGAGGGCATTTAGTGATGATGGATAACACTCAAATAAGGGATTTGAGCGGACTGTGGCTGGAAGACAGAGAGTCTGAGAGGGAAGATGAATCAACAATGTCGATTTGGCTTAAAAAGCCATGGATGTCAAAGACAGAGGGGTTGCTGAGTTATAGTTGGTTGTTTTTGGGGCTTTGTTGCTAAAATAGAGAGTAACCCAAGCCAAAGTAGGAAGCTAAGGCAAAAGAGCAGCTGAGGGAGTCACTTGGAAATCAAGTGAAAATCCAAGAGGGCTGTAACAGACAGAGAGCCAAAGAAGCCAGAGCCGAAAAGCTAGAGCCAGAGCTAGAGCCGAAGAGCCAGAGTCAGAGCCAAAGAGCCAGAACCAAGAGCCAAGAGTGAGAGCCAAGAGCCAGAGCCAAGTGCTAGAGCTTCAAGAGCCGGGGATAATATGGTGTCTGAACCCACTGTTTCTGTGTAGAACAATAGGGTTTGAGCCAAGAGCTTGTAAAAAAAAGGACTTATGCCATCATCCCAGAGAGCCTAGTTGAATTGACTAGAGCTCATAGAGATGTAGCCTAAGAGTAGTGGGTGAACTCCGAATTAAATTGCTGTTTCTGTGTGTGTTTTATTGCTGCATTGTCTCTGCTGTCTTATCTACAGTTATATGCATTTGTATATCAATTTAAGCACATTAATTTACAGCACAACAATAGATTTGAAAGCATATAATCAGTTAAAAATATTATAAGCATACACCTATATTTTCAAGCATTTATTAATTCCGCATTGGTTAATCTTGAAGACTTGGGAAAATTTAAAGCTTTGGAAGTGGGAGAGGTTCTTGTAAGTTAGACAAGAAGCCCAAGAGCCCATTTTCAGATCAGGTGGTATCAGAGCTTAAGTTTGATTAACCACACATTTAAGAAGTTTATATCAAAATGCTTGATTGACAAACTAGAGACTACTTGTCTGAAAGGTGTTTGAACAGCAAGAGGTTGATTGTATGCTTGTTTTGCAGACTGACTATTCTCTGAGTTTGCAAAGGTAAAGGGAAAGTTGTTGCTATCTTAGTCTAGGAAGGACAAATAAGAAGAAGGGCTAAAGGCATTCTTCTATCCCAAGGACCTCAAGGCAATCCAAAGCACAAGAGGTTTGTTCCAATAGGTTGCTGAATAAGCTCTTTATTTATCTTGTTGAAGTTTTTTTGTTGTTCATTGGCATAATGACAACTTCTACAAGTGGGTCCTCAAATTATGCTCTCTTCACAAGATTCTTTGATGAAGACATGAAGCAAGGATTGTCCACCATGATGGATGTGGTGAGAGAAATGTATGAGGATGGAAGGAAGAGCAGTATGCTTAGAAAGCAGCTGAATTTCATGAAGGAAGAGAAGCAGTTGCTTACTGACAAATTGCAGGAAATGGAGAGGCAACTTCACATTGCAAATGTGAAGCTGAAAAGGATGCATGAGTTGGAGACACAACTCTTTGCTGCCCAAGAAGCCTTAGTCAAGTATCAGCTTGAAGAAGAGGTAAACCATTCCAGTTTATCTTCAAATTCCTCTAAGGATGCTTATATTGGTTCTTTTGAAAAACATACTAGAGGCATAGGTTCCAAGCTAATGTCTAAGACGGGCTATGAAGGAAAAGGCTTGGGTAGATATGCACAAGGTATTGTTGAACCAATAATGGTTGAGGAAAGGCCTAAGTATTTGGGTCTTGGCTATGGACAGTCTTATGGAGAGAATTCCAAAGCTGCTATGAATGCCATTGAAACAGTCCCGAGAATGAGTTTCAGTTCATGTCCTCTACCTCAGAAGTGTGAAGGTTGTATTCAAGAAGAATGCAATAGCTTGAAACATCATTTGCAGGATGCAGGTGTTCAGAAGCACACACTTGAACTAGAGATTTGGGTAGACTCCAACAACCTTGAAGAGATTGATGGTGTTCCAAAGGGAGCCACTTCTTCATTTGCTTCACCTCCGCATGAAGGCAATAAAGTTGAAAGAGAAAGGTATAAATTTGGTTCCAAACATTCTCCTTTTGATTGTGCAAAGCATGATAAATTTCCACATAGAGATGGAAAAATAATTGCTTGTTCCTTTTGTGGGTTGGATAACCATAATGTTTCTAGATGTTGGAAGAGAATCGCCACATACAGGAAGCAGAAGAAGGAAAAGAAGCAAGAAGCCAAAGGTCCATTGGACAAGGCAAATCATGCTGTCAAGAGAATGCACATGCAGTGCACTTACTGCCATAAGCAAGGGCATCTTGCTGCAAAATGTTGGACTCTAAATCCAGTAATGCTTCCACAAAAGCTGAAGAAAGTGGAAAGAGGGGATGGCAAAAATGGAAGTGAAGATTCCATGAATGATGTGTCTCAGAATGATTCACATGTTGATGCTGATGTGCAGACAAAGGTAGTACCTTTGAAAGGGATTGGTAAGGAATGTTTAGAGTTCTTATCCGATTAAGATTGCATGTCTATTGATGCATCTACGTTATATTTCATTCTAGCTTTGAAAGTACAGTGTGCTTAAGTGAAAGTTGAAGGATGAAATGCATGCATAAGCTTGATATGCATGAACAAAAGGATGCTAATGATTTCCTTGTTTTTGAACATGTATGTGTAATTAACTTGCAGGGTTGATTGCTTTGACATGCATGTGATGCCATGTTGACTTGGGAGAAGTTAATTTGGTCTCCAAATGGAGATAATGATGAAGTGTTTCATCCTTTGAAAAAGAGTCCTAATGGTATTTTTCTACATGCTTGACTGAAGGGTCATTTGTTTAAAGGCATGTTTTGTGGGCTCGTTATCTAGTCCATCATTTGTATGCAGATACAAGACATGGAGGTGTTCACAAGATGTGAAGTCTGTTTCTTTTGTTGAAGCAGGAGTTTAGTCCATCCAATTATTGTTGTCTGTGTTTCTGTTGTTGTTAACAGTTGTTGTTGATAGCTTGTTAAACAAGTACAAATGAAAGTTTTGTGGAGGAGATATACTTCACATTTGTTTGAGCCACCTTGGATCAATGATCAAGGAAAAGAAGTTCAAACCACCTTCTATGACCAGTTCAGCAGAAGTTCTGTAGGAGGGTAAGGAGGAAGGTAGTTCTTCCCAAGAAGACCAGCCCACCCAAGAAGGGAAGTAGTCAGAAACTTTGGTTCAGAGGAACTATGAAAGGCAAGTGTAGGGAGACTGAAAGAAGAGGGTGAGTCACTCTCATTTACTATTCATATCAGTGTATCAGTCTTTTGGAGACCAAAATTTCTCTTAGTGGGAAGGCGTGATCCAAAATTAGATCCTGGATAACCCTCTAAATCCTCAAGTCTTCTAAAAAAAAAAAAAAACCATCACAATATGAGGACCTTTAGAAAAGGAAGATAACACTATCGGGACCAAAAAAACATGAGAAAATCGAGCCCATCAGAGGTCAAAGGGACGATGAACAGGAGCCGTCGAATCTAGCTGATTAATGGTCTAGATTCAATCGGCAATCACAATCAACAGTGGCAGTCGGCGGATATCAGAGGCAGATGTGTGATGGGATCGGGCCGAGTGATATGCCGATCGCCAATATCAGTGGATCGCAATCAGCAATGCCACGATGCAAAGATAGGACCCCACGATGCGTGATGTGTCGATCAATGATATCGATGGATCGCAATCAGAGCTATACAATGGAGAGGGGCGATATATATATATATATATATATATATATATATATATATATATATATATATATATAATACATGCGCGATGCGATGGCTGGACTGGATAGAGTTATAAGCGAGATTCCATTTATTTTGAAATATGCCAATTGAACATTTTCTATGTATTTTGCATATTTTGTTTAATAAACGAAATACAAAGGGAAACCTTGGAACAAGGCATTGGCGGCTTGCGATAGAGATTATGGGTGGACCCGATGGGAGTTTAGAACGTGGTTATGAAAATTTGAAGTCCAGAATAGCGTTTTCTGTGGAGTTTCCCATGTTTTACAATGTTCTCTATGTAAACAGAGAACAAATGTTTCTAAGGATTTCACACGCCGATAGTTCCCTTCCATTAAGAAATAAGTGGCATTCATCCCCGAGGGCATTTAGCAATGATGGCTAATGCTTAGAGAAGGGATTTGAGTAGATTGTGGCTAGAAGACAGAGAGCACGAGAGGGAAGATGAATCAACAATGCCGATTTGGCTTAAAAAGCAATGGATGTCAAAGATAGAGGGGTTGCTGAGGTTGCTGATGGCTGTTGAGTTGTAGTTGGTTGATTTGGGGCTTTGTTGCTAAAACAGAGAGTAAGCCAAGCCAAAGCAGGAAGCTAAGGCAAAAGAGGCAGCACAAAAGCCAAAGAGGCAGCGCAGAAGAAAAAGAGCAGCCGAGGGAGTCACTTGGAAATCAAGTGAAAAGCCAAGAGGGCTGTAACAGATAGAGAGACAAAGAAGCCAGAGCCGAAGATCTAGAGCCAGAGCTAGAGCCAAAGAGCCAGAGTCAGAGCCAAAGAGCCAGAACCAAGAGCCAAGAGCCAGAGCCAAGAGCCAGAGCTTCAAGAGCCGAGGATAATATGGTGTCTAAACCCACTATTTCTATGTAGAACAATAGGAGTTGAGCCAAGAGCTTGTAAAAAATTAGACTTATGCCATAATCCAAGAGAGCCTAGTTGAATTGACTAGAGCTCACGGAGATGTAGCCCAAGAGTAGTGGGTGAAATCCTAATTAAATTGCTGTTTTTGTGTGTGTTTTATTGCAGCATTACCTCTGCTATCTTATTTACTGTTATATGCATTATATTAGTTTAAGCACATTAATTTACGACACAACAACAGATTTGAAAGCATATAATCAGTTAAAAATAAATATAAGCATACACCTATATTTTCAAGAATTTCTTAATTTTGCAGTGGTTAATATTGAAGACTTGGGAAAATTTAAAGCTTTGGAAGTGGGAGAGGTTCTTGTAAGTTAGACAAGAAGCCTAAGAGCCCATTTTCAGATCACTATGTCAAATGAAAAGGTGCACATGTACTTGAATACTACAAGATATGCATGGTATATTGTTTCAATGTTATGTTTCAATTGTAATATTAGCAAGCCCTAAGGTGTGATGAGAATGTCTCCTTCTGAAATGTTTCATGCATGCATATGAAAGTGATTTGGATCCATGGTTCTTATGATGAAATGTTGAACAAGTATCTTACTTCTACGTAGATCTTTGATATAGTGGTATACTTGATGTTTGGATAACATCTATCATTTTGGATATCTTGATTCCATAAAGAAGGTTAGCACCTTGATTCTAGTAGATGGTAACTTGAAACTACTTGTTTGTGAAAAGCATGGTAGCCATGATGATAGAAGTATAGCTGTGAGATTGATACTTAGGATATTTTGTTGGCCATATTTATGTTTTGATGTGTTTAGTAATTATGGCATTTGGTAAAATTGAATGCCCTGACTTGATGGATTGAGTTATGTGACAAAGAAGTAATACATGTGATCATGATTCTTGAAGTCTACTCCTATTAGCTCTTTGACACCAAACCTTGATGATATATTGATGTCATGATGAAGTAGCTTATGATAACATATATAACCATGATGAATATGTGGATATGGTCTGACTTTATGATCTAATAGATATGTTGATGCAGGATAACATTATAGACATGTTTATGGCATGAATGAAGATGAATGAAGTGGATTTCCATTCATAGGTAGAACCTCTCCATAAGATCCCTTCTCCTATTTTTATTTGCATTATATACTCTTTACTATTGAATTATGATTTATGGGCGTGAATAGACAAATATCTGACATTGTTAATCTATAACAAAGTTCTGATCTGAGGTGAGAGAGTTTTTCTCTTACTCTAAGCCTTAGTCACACATAAGAAAGCCTATAAGTGTGACTATAGCCTCCCAGCCACATATAATCAAGCTCAAGGGTGCGACCGAGGCACTGAGATAGTTTTGGGCAGATTTGATCATAGTCACTCACTTATAGTGCTTCAAAAGGTGACTAGGAAGCCTCAGTCGCTCGCATAACATATTGAAGGGTGTAACTGTAATCTTTCAACCACACAAAGGAAGGTCCATGGGTGCGATTATGCCTCCAGGATGCAAAATGAAGTTGGTGCATGAAATAAGATATTCACCTTAATGATGTCAATCCTATAGACATGAAGCAGACAACATAAAGTTCTATGAGCAGGGAAGTCTGAATGACTTACTATTATATTAATATGTAGACCAAACTAGTGTTTTCATGTGATCGAGACATGCATATAGATATGTCATGATGTTTTAAGTTTGTGTTACAAGAGTTTGAAATGATTTGGTTGATTGATATAGATGAACAATGTTTGGAGTTTTTACATGATGTTTGATAATGACTTAGAACTTTGACTTTATGTTGAGATATGTTCTGGACTATAGAGCTCACTATGATAGTGAATTTGGGATTTGACCTAACGACTAATGATTTGATTTGATGACTGATGATTTTCCTTGATAACAATGCTATATGGGCATAATGCCTTTTAATGACTAATATGGGTATCTGACAATGGTTTTGTATTGGCCTCCTTGTTCCCAGCACAATGGTAGAGGTATTGACTGTTGTGATTCAGTATGAATATGAAACTCACATGACTTATGTTTGGTGTATGCATTTGCATCTAGTGACATAAATGATTTATATTATGATCATAAGGATGAATTGATGAAGTTTGGTTTGATATTGCTTATGACAACTTGCTGACATGATAATAGATGAAGTCATGACTTAATGAGAGCTCTACTTGTCACCTAGTGTAAAGAACTAATACTGTGATATGTGATGATTTTGATATTGGTTATGATCTGGCATATAAAATTTGATATGCTTACTTAGTTGATTTGATTGTACAATATTGAGCATATTGGTTTGGAAAAGTATTATGTTTGCAGAGGGCACTATATGAAGCAAACTCCTCGATCTTGGTATGTCTACATTAACAATTATATGGTGAAGTTAGGATGATGTGTTGATCCAAACCTCTACTTAAGAAGTGTTCCAAGGTATGAATTTGATTTTGGTCTTGGTTTTATAATGATGGTCTACTTTTGACTGGAAATGAGCCTATGATGATCAAAGTAAGAGGGAGATGGATTATGAAGCTCAAAATGATGAATCATGGCATGATGAATTTATTTCTAAAGTTGAAAAAATAAAATCTATATTGTGAAGCTATTAAAGAAGTATTAGAAAGTGGAAATGCAAATCCTTGGACACTCCGATTGAGTTTCAAGAAGTTGTGAAGAGATATTGTTGAAATCATATTGAAATCCAACAGCTGATTTAATAATTGATGTTCCGCTTTGAACACCCACCTGTATATATCTATATATCTGTATATATATATATATATATATATATAATATATGATGTGCATAGAACCTAAATTGGTTCATGATTGAGCCACTTCACTCACTTGGAGTTTCCATCAGGCACCCTTCGAGATATTTGCATGGGATGATAAATTTTTGGTCTAAGACATTCCTCCTCTGATATGTGACTACTTGGATGCATTGACGATGATTAGAATCGTTATTGATCAGATGAGAACATTTGAATGTTGCCTTAGTATGAGATCTTCCATGATATCTTGGATGAGAGGTCCATAGCACAACTAAGCTTGAGTATGATGTTGATAACATGGCTAGCTGTGAGGTAGGATGAAGAAGCTCCTTAGAGAGCCATTTGAGTAGGATTTGGTTATGACACGGATACATTATGATGACAAAGTGAGGGAACCGATTGGAAGAGAACCCCGCATATAGTTGGGACTAAGATAACTTCATATATTGAGATAATGCTGCTATACGAGACAAGATCAAGCTTGTAGTTAGCACCTCCTTGATAGGGAGGATGACTATGGTATCCTTTTGTGATATCTATATATATATATATATTTACACACACTTTTTTTTTCTTCTTTCGAAGGAAAAATCACAATTTTATTAAGAGAAAGAAGAACAAATTACATGTTGTAGATGCTTTCAAGCATATGCATAATGGCGGATCCTGTTGACCAAGATCAATAATGGCTCATGGGAGAGTTACCCTATACTATTCTTTCCTACCTTTCCTTTTTTCCACTTTCCGCCAACCACTAGAATTGGGGGTTGGATGATACAATGGCTCTTTGAGACTTAGTTATATTTGTTGGGATTTATTTGTCAGAATCTGAACCATCCGAAAAATGGGTTCGTTTGGTGCTAATTGCTTCTTTGACAAAGGAAATCATCTCATTATGTTGTTTTGGTGCAGAAGATAGAGGAAATAAAGTTGTGTTGGTTACTGTTTCATCTTGATGCATAATATCCTGTGGATCGTTAGTATTTGTGGTAGGATATGTAGTTTCTTCATCTTCTGTTGTAGTTATATTTTTTGTAGAGAACTTCCAACCTTTAGGCTTTTGTGTCTATTTATTCTTTGTTTATTTTTTATTTTTAGGACATGTACTTTGAAGATGGCTAGTTTGTAGGCATGTACGATATCTGAAGGTTGTATTCTCATAGTATAGAGGCTGGGACCACTGCTGATTGTTGTGGTACATCAAAATGTGATATTCTAAACCATTACTGAGATCTACCTCCACACAAATTCTGGAAAATGTGAAAATTCCCTTTGAGACACGAACTATATATATTTTTAAGCATTTCCCCAGAGTATTTCCAAAATCCGGTAAATAATGTAGGATGCCAGAAATGCAAGGGTAGATTGTGTAACCTTATACACACTGGATTTTTTGAAACCACCATGGTATTTGCATAAAATCCTAGAAACCATGGAATTATGAATATACCGACATTTCCCCAAAACCATGGTCCCTCCTGCAATGCATATTCCTTATCTATATTGTGTCAAATTTGACAGTGAAAAAACCTTTAGAACACAAATGAATGTCACAGTTTTCTGTCCATGTGGAAAAAAATCCATTGATGAAGTGCCTCTAATTTAGGCCAGAACCCATTAAACCTGCAAATCATTGCTTTAGTAAAGAAATCATTATGCAACTCATTTACCTCAGGTTCATTAATTATCAATGCAGGGGCCTGTGTCATCTGCTCCACGATGTAGGGACCAAGAGTGATGGGAGTATGATTAGGTGGGTGATGTATTTCCATATTTCTTTTCACTACGTCTTTGAAGGAAGATGTAATTTTTGAGGATGAACCAGGGCTTCCTCCTAGAAGTCTTTTGTTGAGAAAGATGGTTGAATAACGACGAATAGTATAAGCCTATAGCTTGTAATCATCCTGCAAAAATTTCCCTTCATAGAGAAGGGTTTGTAGATTAGATGGTATACCCATATTTGCTTATAGCATTTGTTTGAGGGTTTTTATCCACACCCAAACCCCTATATTCAAAAAAAATGATTTCCCTTCCCATGATATAATGAAGAGACAAATCATGGTTCCTTTTGGTAGATTTGGCAATTGATCTTCAAGATCCAACCTTGGATTTCTCTTTCCTGGATCACAATCTCTAATGGACTGTGTTGCTGGTTGCAAGATCTGAATTGGTCTCCTTGATTGGAAAATTTGATAGTGGGTCCCCAATTTTTGTCGTGAGATCAGATTGAGGATTGTACCATTATAGTTATGTCCAAGAGTCTAAGATCCATCCTCAAATCCCTGTCTCGACTGTAAAATTTCCTTAGAGACGGTAGATGAACCCAATCCTTCGTATTCAGCCATGGTTTGATTGTTGGAACCTCACAGAAGGAGTATATCTGGACAATCATAATGAGTGGGTAGTTCGATCTGCTCACTATATCTCCCATGGTATAGGGTAGAGGGTATATGATCAGTAGATCTATTTGCACTCTCAGTCCATGCCATTCACCGATCTGCATATCCCTCATCTCTATCATTGACTCTGACCTCTCTGGAGAGGGATAGATCTCAATCGCGACCACTAAAAAGCTCCCCGATCTAACTCTAAATGACAGTTCGATGAAAGTTATAATGTCCCCTTCTGGTTCACTAAGTAAAATAGATGCATATTGAGTGATCATATGGTTTGAGTGGGGGTTCTATGGATCCATAAATCAGCAAATAAGTAAACACTATATGCCCCAAAGATTCTGTATTTGAGCCCTGGATTGATACCCTGCTCATTTGTGATCCAGATCATAGCCAGACACTCATCATTGAGTCCCTCATCTTGCTTCTAGTGCAGAGAGTCTCATGGATCTCCCGTGATGTGAGGGATCATAGAAACTTGAACTCCTCTGCAGGGAGAGCCATCTCACTTGCTCTGATAATCACCATCATCCCTCTTAGTGATCTTGACTTATTCCAATGAAAATCAGGATTCTATACAATTGGTAAGATATTAAATTTAAATATATATGTGTGTGTGCTCTAATATGATATTTGATTCAATGACCTACATGAAAAGGATACCATTGTTATTCCTACATAATGATTAGGAGGATACCATATATGAGTACGATAAGAGAAACATTGGTCGAGGAATCTGAGCCAAATATTCCCCCTTGTTGATCTCCCAGGGCGAGGAATTGAGGTAGAGGGCTCTTGGGGTTGAGGGATCTTTGGACAATAGGGTTTTACCCCTATTTTTTACACATAGGGTTGAAGATGTTTCTCCCCTATCTGGTCTATGGAGAGTATACCCTAGTTGGAATCATACCCAGAAGCCAAGATTGTTGGGAATACTGCTCCCAGTTTGGCTAATAGGTTGAGAGTGTACTTGGGGTGTACAACCCAAGTACATTATGATGCAGGTGTTCCACCACATGACTACATAGATTCATTGATGGGAATATCGAAAGGAAATAGGATTGGGTTGATATTTTCACCCCTATGCAATTTTGGGTTGAGAATGAGCTCCCTGATGTGATTCTAGGATTGAGATGTTCTCCCTGTGTGTTTGGATATTCTATTACTCGATATGGGTTCATAGTAGTAGCTTCCCCATGAGATTACGGGTCGAGATGTGCTACCCAATGTGGTTCTAGGTTGAGACATGCTCCATGATGGTATGCTCTTCGATGATGATACTGATAGCAGATTTAGCTCCCCGCCGATATCCCCGGGTAGTAGCTTGCTGACATATATTTCAAGTAGTATCCTGATGGAAAAAGGGTGGTAGATTGAGCTCGCCTACGATGTCAAAATTATTCTTCTTTTAGATTCAAGAATATTCAACATATGAGCAGGGACAATCAAGAGATAAGAATGAATGAGAAAGAGATGAATTGATATGATCAATGATGATACGATATGATGAGATACTTGAGAATGGATAGGATATGATCGCATGTTGATCGATGGTCGAATATTAATAAGTGGAATTCTACCTAGTTGAGAGGGAGTGTTAAAAAATATGAAACTCTGGTCAAATTCCATTTTGGAAAACTCACTTGAAGGAGATAATGATTGCATTGAATTCCCCTTTTTGAGAGGACCAAAATCGACCTAAATATCACTCAAATTGGATAAGGGAAAGTGCACTTATGAAGAAACGCCACATGTGCATATTTGATAAGGTCGGCCCTAAAACAAAGTGGACCACCTTGACAGGCTATAAATACAAGTTCCCTCTACCTCATTTAGACACAATGATGAGACACTCTTCTATATTTTTTTTGGCTTGCACAAGTTTGAGGCTCATCCATGGAGGAACAAGTTTGCTCGGAGGTGAAATTACTGGGTTTGAAGCTCGCATCTCTGATTTAGGGTGTTGGGCCTCAATCGTAGGCACAACACAAGACGAATTCAACCCCAGTCGCTCACACAAAATATCATCCGTACGACTGGATCCTTCGAACTGCACTGATAACTCCCCATCCATGGGACTGGGGGTTTAGGGTTTTCACAATCCATATACGACCCGAGTTGCTCTCATGCCAGGCTTAAGGGAGAAATTGGGAAAGTTATAGTCATTCGCACGAGACCTCCTTTGTTCGACCAAGAAATAAAAGATGAAATCTTAGTCTTTCGAAGATTTTTCCTAGTGACCGCAGAGTTCAGTTGTTGATTGCAGACAATGACAGTTCATTGCAGACTTCAGAATCAAATTTTTGAGTATATACATTGTTCGGTTCATTTTATGGATGTTGTAGTTGTTTTTCTCGTTAGTTTCATAGATGGAGATATGTATCACTGTACTCTCTTTTTCTAAATCATTTGATGAAAATCTACTAAGAAGAAGAATTTGAAAGGGTTTCCCCCATAGTGGGTTTTTCCCTAGTCTCCGACCAATCCTTGTGTCTCTATGTGTGAATGCTTTTATTTTATTGTTCCTTTATGTTTCACTACATTGATGATGACGATATTTTTCTTTCTACATAGTTGCATATGTTATTGAATAATGATGTAAATATAAATAATGTTATGATTTTGTTGTAGGTTTTAACCCCGTACAAAAATTACCTGCATACGAATTCTAAATCACAGGAAAAATAAAAATGCGAGTGCATAACACATAAAACACATATACACAGAGATTTCCCACTGGATCTCAAAACCGAGACTACCAGCTTGATTTTTCATTATGTTCCTTTCAATGTTACAATACATATTTATACATGCCGAAGCATCAATACCATGGACCGAAAACCATCGCGTCCAAAACCATGGATCGAAAACCATGTAGGTTCGCCCAACCTACTATAGGGTCCAAATTTTTTTTTTTTTTCGGGGCGCTGCCTCGAACCCCGTAGAGGGGGGCTCCACCCCCCTCAAACCCCCCAGACAGGGGGGGCTGCCGCCCCCCCTGTGACCCCCCTGATACGCAATCGGCACGGCGAAGGGGGGGCTCCGCCTCCCCTCTAACCCCCCGGTTCACTACGTAGGTTAGTCGTGGAAAGAATATAACACAACCCAACACCCCAAGGGGGAGGGTTCTGTAATGGCCCTAGTGAAAATTCCATGTAATAAAAGTTAAAATTAATAATCACAGTTGATGAGACACTTATTCTAAGATGAATGTTGGGCAAGACATCCTAGGGGGTGTTCATTTGGTTTATTATGGCTAAGGCTTTGGAAAGGAAAAATGGCATTTTTTGGCACATTTATTTATGAAAATAATGTAAATTAGGAGAAAAGGGAGGTGAAAGGTCATAGGTTGCATGTGAGGAGGAAATTGAAGGGAAATAATGGAAAATGAAGAAAATAGAGCCCTCATTAATAAAAAGGCCTATGCGGATCAGTTAGTAACCTTTTCTCAGTTTAGTTTTGGAGCTCACTCATTATTATCTCTCTCTCTCTCACTCTTGGACACTTAGAGTTTTCTTGGAGAAATTGGGCATTGGATCAAGAAAGGAAAATAAGGAAAGATGAAGCAAAGATCAAGCAAGGAAAAGTAGGATCAAGAAACTACAACATGATTCTTTGCAAGTATTGATTTTCATATTTGATTTCCTTGCTATATTTTGCATGCATGGTATTGCATGTGGTGATTTTGTTGTTATGACATGGGTTTTTCCAGGTGTGACAATATTTTTCAGCCTAGCCCTGCCATTTCCTGATAGCCTTGATGAGATGGGTTCTCATACTTCAGTTGAGCTAGATTTCAAAATGGATTTGAAGTTGAGTGGGGTGTATCTCCGAAATGAAAAACACATGGCCTAGTGGTCCTTGAACCAAATTGTGGATCACGGTAAAGCGAATAGCCTAGTAACCCCTGAGCCAGACTGTGGGTTGTGGTAAATCCAGGATTTTGTGCCTCCATGGGCTTAGGAATCCTTATCGGTGAATGGTGGGATATATAGTAAATCCAAGTGGTGGAATGTTCTCCGTTGGGCCTAGTAGTCCCGGGATGGGATCTATGGTAAAGCCTGGAGAGTGGGTATTGGTGTAGGTACTAGTGATCCCTGAATCAGACTGTGGATTACGATAAAGCCTGAGAGACTAGGAGGCACTCAAATTCCTCACAATGTAGAGGGAGAACACCAGTAGAATCCTTGTTTGTTTGGTTCTTTTCGGTTGGTTATGAGTCCCACATTCATGCTTGGAATATCGCATGGGGATGATTGGCTAAAGAGGGACTTGGCTCAGTGAATCTATGGTCGGGTGGAATGTGGTAGTCCCATCCCTGGTTGGTTTCTACATTCATTAATGAGAAACTCATCCCTTTGGTTTTTCATGTGTAAATGTACTAGGTTATATGTGGATTCTATGGTTGATGTATTTATGGTATTTCTATTGTTACTATGTTGGCTATGTATATCTTTATGACAACAACTATGTATGGCTCTCATCATGTTTTCACTTGTAAATGAATGGACAATGTATCTATGACCTCATAGATGATAATGCAGCAAATGACATCACGGAACAATGGTTCTTAGCGATTCTCAAATAATTACGAGATCCCTATGATTAAATCTATTGTTTACACATGTAGATTACATGTTTGTGATATGTTTGACGAAATGTATGTCATGGCTAGTAGGGGTCTTGTTAAGGGCTTGTTCAACTAATTGATTTTGCATCATTGTTTCCCTGTTATTTTACTGCTTTGAAGATGTCATTCCATTCTGGGTAGTGACCTGGGCTCTGGGCCTGAAAAAGTGGCTCAATTCCCAGGGATGCTAGCATAGAAATGGATAAAATGGTCCATGGATGTTGGCTTACAGGCCTGTGAGAGCGTCGAGAGGTCCCTAGGTGCTGACATGCCCATAGCATGAGAGTGTCTAGAGGGAAAGTGATCAAAACCTTTAGTGGGACCCAGGGGCAAGTTGTCTGAAGTGTTGGCATGGTTCTTAGGGGTCTTGTATGTGATGTGGAATTTTTGTATGTTGTATTTCCATCGATTCCATTTCCTTAAGGTCCGATAGGAGGTTGAATCCAATCATAGTAGCCTCTCATCACATGTTTACCCTAGTTGGTTGGTTACTTGGGTAGATGTGGGAGGAGTGTGTTACAGATACTAAGCTAGACTAGAAAGGTAATGGAAAGAACAAGGGAAAATGGGACAAGAAACGAGTAAGACCTCAAGATTAAGGTAATAAAGAGAATGTTGCACCACCTAAGAATTTCAATGCATCTTACGGGGGACAAGGAATTCTAACAAAGGAGCAGAATAAGGAGCCCGTGCAATGTTGGACTTGTGGTGGGGATCATCACAGGAGATATTGTCCACAGTATCAGGGTGGTAGGCCTCAGATATATAGTGCGCAGGGGGCACAGACTGTTGAGGATGTTGGTCAAAATGTTCCTCTTATTTATGCAACATTAGATAACAAATATGCAGACCATCAGACATCTATCATTGAGATGGATAGTAAGCTTTTTGATCAAGCTATTTCTATTTTGATTGACCCAAGATCTAATTATAGCTATGTTAGTCCTGAATTGGTGAATAAGTGTGGTTTGAGTAAGGAATTGCATGCATAATCTTGGTTAGCGTATTTGGCTACAAGTACAAAGAAGCGATTTCATCATTGGGTAAGAGCTTGTGCATTTGATTTGAATGGCATGCCTACCACAATACATTTGAATGTATTACTGTTGGGATCATACAATATGGTGTTGGACATGGACTGGTTCTACCTTCATAGAACCAAGGTGGATTTTTATGACAAAGCCATTGAGTGTTTGGATGACAATGGGGAACAAAGAGTCTTATAGGGAAAGAAGAAAGCCACATCAGTTAGGATGGTGATGCCTATGCAAGCAAAGCGTAGTCACGGGAAAGTGTGTGTGTTATTCCCAGTGCACATTTCTAGTGACAAAGGTAAGGAGGTTGAGGATGCAAATGTTCTAAGAAGGTACCCAATTCTATAGCAGTTCTAGGATGTATTTCTTGAGAATATTTCAGAGTTTCCATCTCACAGGGAAGTATACTTTTCTATTGAGTTGGTGCCAAGCGTAGATCCAACATCAAAGGCACCTTACAAGATGAGTAAAACTATGTTGGTAGAATTAAAGCTACAGCTGAAGGAAATGTTGGATAAGGGATACATTAGGCCAAGTGTATCACCATGGGGCACACTAGTGCTGTTTGTGAAGAAGACAGATGGCACTATCATATTGTGTATTGACTACAAGCATTTGAACAAAGTGACCATCAAGAACAGGAATCTGTTACCAAGGATTGATGACTTGTTCCATTAGTTAAAGGGAGAAGCAGTGTTCTCAAAGAGTGATCTGAGATTCGGATATCACCAGGTATGCATCAAAGAGGAGGGCATTTACAAGAAAACTTCTGGACTAGGTATGGGCATTATGAGTTTGTTGTAGTTCCATTTGGTTTAACTAATGCTCCAACTACATTTATGTGCTTGATGAATAGTGTATCGCATCTGTACTTGGACAAGTTACTTATTGTGCTCATTAATGACATATTGGTATATTATAAAAATGAGGAAGAGCATGCCGAGCATTTAGCAGTAGTATTGAGGTCGTTGAGAGAGCATTAGTTGTATGCTAATCTTAGCGATTGCAGTTTCTTCTAGACTAAGGTACACTACTTGGGACATGTTGTCTCCAAGGACGGAATTACAGTAGATCCAAAAAAGATAAGAGCCATCAGGGATTGGATAGCTCCTAGAAATGTAGATGAGGTGAGACCTTCATGGGGTTGGCAGGTTATTACTGAAGGTTTATCAAGAACTTCTCACAAGTTTCTTATCCTATCACATTATTGCAAAGAAAAGGTAAGAAGTTTGAATGGAAAAACGAGTGTGACACTAGTTTTGATTAGCTCAAGCAGTTTTTGACACATGCACCAATGTTAAAGATCACAGATCATGAAAAGGAGTTTGTAGTATGCATAGATGCTTACAAGAAAGGACTTGGTGGAGTCCTTATGCAGGATGGACATGTGCTATGCTATGAGTCATGAAAACTAAATGAGAATGACCAAAACTACCCCACACATGATATTAAGTTGGCACCGATCATACATGCATTAAATATGTGGAGGAAATACCTTTTGGGAAGGAGGTTTGTGTTGATGAGTGATCGCAATGGTTTGTGGTATCTATTTGACCAATTGAACCTGAATGGTAGGAAGGCTCGGTGGTTGGCCATGATTAGTGAGTTCGATTTTGAGATCAAGTATATCAAAGGTAAAGAGAACATGGTGGCAAACGCCCTTAGCAAGTGGATGTAGGTAAATCAATTAACAACTATGAGCTCCTATGGGACAAACTTACATGATAGGATCTTGCAGGAAGGTCAGCAGAATGTCAGGTATATGGAGATTGTGCACAAGTTTCAGCAGAGTATAGGTACAGGTACATGTAGTAGTACATGTACAGGTATAGGTATAGGTATAGGTACAAGTGCAGGTGCACAGGATGTAGACTATTGTCTTACAACATATTGATTAGTTAGATTCAGAGACATGATATATGTGCCAGACAATAGTGAGCTCAAGAAGGTGATCTTGAGGGAGTTTTATGCGAAACCATATTCAGGATACCTAGGTTATCAGAAGACATTGACTACAGTGAAGAAATTTTATTATTGGCCAAATCTGAAGAAGGATGTAGCAGAGTTTTTGGCTAGGTGTTTCGATTATTAGCATGTGAAGGCAGAGTGTAAGCATCCAAGTGGACTGCTACAACCAATTTTGTGTCCAGAATGGAAATGGGAGGTCATTTCCATGGACTTTATTATAGGTTTTCTGAGGAAAATGAGACAAGATGATTCCATCATGATTTTTGTGGACAGGTTGACAAAGGTTGCACACTTTATTCTAGTGAAGTCTACATTCTCAGCTAGCGATGTGGCATAGGTATTCATCAAAGATGTGGTCATATTGCCTGGTGTTCCGAAGAAGATTATGTCAAACATGGATACAAAGTTCACTTCCATGTTTTGGAAGGAGTTGTTTGCAGGTTTGGGCACAGAGTTGGCCTTTAGTACAGATTATCATCCGCAGACGGATGGAAAGACAGAGAGAGTCAACAAGATATTGGAGGACATGTTGAGGATGTATGTGATGCATCAGTAGAGAAAGTGGGAAGAGTATATTCCATTGGTAGAATTCGTTTACAACAATGGGTATCAGGAATCTTTGAATATGAATTTGTTAGAGGCATTATATGGGCGAAGTAGCAACACTCCCATCAGTTGGAGCGATCCAGTTAATAGGGTGTTGATTGGACCGAACATGTTGGCAGACATGGAACAAGAGATGCAGGTTATAAATAAGAATCTAAAGGCAACACATGATAAGAAGAATAACTATGTAGATTGGAACATGTTGTTTAAGGAGTTCCAGGTTGAGGAACATCTGTACTTGCGCATCAAACCAAAGAAGAGCTCCTTGCAGATTGGATCATGTTCCTAGTTGGCACCATTGTTTTGTGGACCCTTCAGTAGTATTAGAAGGATTGGGCCAGTAGCCTATTGACTTGTACCACCTCCGATAGTGAAATTCCATGATGTTTTCCATGTTTCATTGCTTAAGAAGTATGTTGAAGATGTTGATAATGTGATTGACTAGTTTGTATTACAAGTGGAACCAGATGGAGAATTTCAGTGGGAGCCTCAATGTATATTGTAGAAAAAGGTGTTCATGTTCCAAAACCGAACAATCGAGCAATTTAAGATGCAATGGAAGCAATTTGGGCTCGATGAAGCTACATGGGAGAGGGCAGATCAGATGCGAGCTATGCATCCTTCATTGTTTGATGGTTGAGGCAAAGTAGTTTGAAGCGAACAAAATTCCTTCTCAAGATTAATTACTCCAGAAGACTTGGAATATAAAGATATCCATGAGGATACAAATATTATATATTAAAGGTGTAAATAAGAATGATGGTACAATGAGAGTGAGAGGCTTTCTTATATACCAAGCAAGTGTCTCTTCATGGAGAGTCATCTCTCATTTAGACATGACCCTTAAACCTAATTACTAATTAACTAATCATTATTTATGATTATTATCATTTACATTATTTTAAATTCTTTCCTATATATTTATTCATAACATTTCCTTCCTCCTCAAAAAGCTTTGTCCTCAAAGCTTTCCAATGAAAAAGGCTTGATCTCTTCTTTGGGTTCGAATGTCTTCTCGTCTCAAAATAGTCATATTCATTGATACAAGTTGATATGATCTTCTAAGTGACAAACAAAATTGTCGCACTGAGAAGGGATCAGACCATCCTAGATTAATCTTTTGTGGAATATTCTGATCATTGGAATTTTGTAACGACTTGTCACCATAGGACTGGATTGAGGTTACATCACACTTCTCTGGAAAATTAGTTTGTTGTTTCTATTCTGAATGGTCCCGGTATGTAGCATGATTGAGTTGTCTACTCTCATGATTCAGATGCTAATATGGAACTTTTTTGGTTTGATTTTTCCTTATTAACTGTGAGAATTTTTATTTTTATTTTCTTTAGGTGACAATGTTGTTGAGTTGGTTAAAGACTCTTCACTTGGGGTGTTTATCATATGAACTGCAACATCTAAGTGCGTCTTTTCTTCAACTAGTTTGCATTATTCTCAAGTTATGACTTTCACTGGATCAGTATTTGTTCCTTTACCTTCAACTTAGATTGAAAACTTCGATATTTCTTTCATGATAAGTTCTTCTAACTTATTTTCCAATGATTTCTTATCATCCTTAAGTTTTTTAATTTGAGCGAGTAGACTTTGATTATGGTTTCTGAGACGTAAAAGTTCATCATTTTCTAAGTCAACTTTATTTTGGTATTCAAGCTTCTCAGTTTTTAAACACTTGATTTGCTCTAATAATCTTTGGTTAAGGTTCTTTAAGCATAAACTTTCCTCTTCTTTTCTTGATAGATTTTTGTTGAGTTTATTTTCAAAAATTTCATTTTCTTGTTCTAACTGGTGTTTCCTAGCTTTACATTTTCTTACTTGTGTAAGTAGCTTTTGATTATGCTCCTTCAAACATGAATTTTCCTTATTTTTGTTGGATATGACTTCTTCAAGCTCTTTCTTCTTATTTGATATTGTTTCTGGATTCTATTGAAACATTAGTTTTGAAATATCTTTAAGATCTTTTGCTAAAGGCATTATCAATTTTGATTTTGTTGTCATGTCTTGGAACGTGACCAACTTCTTCTTGTAAGGGAACGCCAAGAATTTATTTTCAGTGTTTAGAATGAACGTACCTAATTCCTTGAACCAAGATCGACCGAGAATTATGTCAACCTCTTTGTCGAGCACATTTACGACATAGAATTGACATATGTACTCGTAATGATCAATTGTCACTTGTAAATCATTAATTTCATATTCTTTTCCGCCAAAAAAACCTTGTCGTTCACCTATATTTGGTTCTATAATTAATAGTTGATTTGGAAAATTAATGTTAATGTAATTATCTTCAATGTTTGGATTAATGGTGATGTTAATCTCTTTCCTTTGGATACACCCTTTCAATATAAATAATTTAAAATTTACAATTGGAATACCTTTATAGGAGAACCTTCCTTCTTTTATTTTCGAATTAGACTCCATTTTTTTGTTGTTGAAGGAAATGAACTACTCTTGTATTCGTTGATGAGATTTAAGGTTTAGTAATAACCCCTTATTATTTATAATTACAACAAATGGAATCTTATTATTTCTGATTACCTCAAATGGAACCTTAGGGTGCATTATCTTTATTAAATTTCACTTAATATTATTTATTTGTTTTTACTTCACTTTAACATAAAATCTTAACTAATATTTTCTCCTTATGTAACCTTTTATAATAATACCCGCTTTGTACTTATATATATTTTCAATAATTTTATGACTTGAACTTTTCTTTAAATACCCCTTTATGATATAATACTTCTCTTTATATATCTTTTATTTATAATATTTTCTTTTTTCTTTTTGAAAAGGTTACAACCCTAGTGAAACATAGCTATTCACCTCTTTGGGGTATAATATAAAGTATATGTTCACTTATGTACTTTGGACTCAATTAATGTTCTCCACGTAAAAAGTAAAACTTACCATTCACATAAAGAGATTTTGTATTCCTTTTGTTTTTCATTTACTTTTAAAATACCATGGGAAATTACCATGGGATTCTAAAACAATCTGAGCCCTAGAAGGCTTAGATAGAGAACAATCTGATGATGCTTTTGTGATGTCTGACCGTGAGGTGGAATCACTGTTTGATCGATTGAGGTGGTTAGCTCTAGAAGCCCTGTATGTTTTTGGATTGATGTGTTTATGATATCCCACATTCATGCTTGGAATATGGCATGAGGGTGAATGGTTGAAGAGAGATTTGGCTCAGCCATTCTACAGTTGGGTGGAACATGGAAGTCCCATCCCAGATTTTGATTTTGCATCATTAGTATGAGGTTATTTCTCTTTGTATTTTTATGAGTATTATGCTGGTTTATATGTGGATTATGTGGTTGTGATTTCCTTGGTATGTTTGTTGCTATTATGCTGGTTATGTATATGTTTTATGATAGCATATATGTATGGCTCTCATCATGTTTTTTACTTGCAAATGAATGAACAATTTATCTATGACCTCATCGATGAAACAACTAATGTGTTGAGGCATCAATGATTTTTAGCGATTCCCACAGGATTATGAGACCCCTATGCTTAGAATTGTTGTTTACACCTTTTGATTATATATTCATGATATGTTTGATGAAATGCATGTCATGGTTAGTAGGGATCTAGTCAAGGGTTTGTTCAATTATTTTCATTTACATCATCGTTTCATTGATATCTTTCTGTTATGAAGGTGTCATTTAGTTCTAGGCAGTGACCTAAGCTCTGGGCTTGAAAAAGTGGCACAAATCCTAGGGACGTTGGCATAACATTGAACAAAATAGTTCTTGGACATTGGTTTGACTTGTCATGAGAGCATCCAGAGCCTCCTGGACACTGTCAGGCTCATATCATGGGAGATTCCAGAAGTCAAGGGGTCTAAAACCTCAGTGGGACCCAAGAGTTGGTTTCTAGAAGTATTGGGATTGTTCTCAGGGGTGCTATAGATCACGTGGAAGGTTTGTATGATGCGTTTCCATAGATTCCATTTCCTTAAGGTCACCTTGGATGTTGAATCCAATCATAGTATCCTCTCATCACATATTTACCCCGGTTGGATGGCAACTTGGGTAGATGTGGGAGGAGGGTGTTACAGATGTCTGACTATGAGGTGGAATCACTGGTTGAGGGTTGATGTGGTTTGGCATTTGGAAGTCATGGTTTGGTTTTGGTTGGTTTATTCCATGGATCCCACATTCATGCTTGGAATATGGCACGGGGGTCACTGGCTGAAAGAAATATTTGTTTCAGCCCAATCTATGGTTGGGTGGCACGTGGAAGTCCTTGACTTGGTTGGTATTTTCATCTGTTAATATGATGTATTTTATATTGTGGTATATGAGAATATGTATTGATTATGATTGTGATCTCATGGCTAAGTTTCCATGGTTTATATGTTGGTTATTTGATGGTTTATAGGCTGGTTATTTGTTGTTTATATGTTGGTTATATGATGTATATTGTTTATGGATCTTAACATGTTTGATGAATATATGAATGGTTAATGAATGCATGGAATAACAAATGTTATTGCAACTATTATGAGAGAAAATTAGACCTTCTTGGTGAATCTAAAATAAGTATCAAATCCCTATGTTTAAATATGCATTCATGACCTATAGATTACATGTATGCCATATGTTTGACAAAATTCCTATCATGGTTAGGCTTGGTGAGGTTAATTCCTTGATCAAGTTTTGTGTTAGAGGCTCTGTATTTGTGTCATTTATTATTTGGAATGTCTCATCAAGTTCTCGCTAGTGATCTGGAGTCTAGCGCTAAAAAGGTGGCACAAATTTCATGGTCGCTAGCACAGAACTAGGAAATTGGGACTGCAGTCATTCTCTTGTGGGCTTATGCATGTGACTAGAGGTCCACATTCATATGGATGTTGACTTGTGCATGTGACTGGGAGTTTAGGTTAGTGAAAAAAAAAAGGTTATCTCAAGGTTTGGGCACATGGGGTTGTTGTTTATCCCCTGGGGTCTTGTAGCTTCTAAGGAATGTCTTTAAGGTTTTAGTTTGTCGATTCCACTTCCTTAACTGTACTTAGGAGGTTGAGTCATTTCATAGTAACTCCTCATCACATGTTTACCCTAGTAGACTAGTGAACTTGGGTAAATGTGGGAGCAGGGTGTTACATAGTGGGATCAAAGCAGGTTTTTGTTCTCTTTGGGTGATATTTGATACCACAGAGTGGTATCAAAACATGGTTCAACCCTTGGACTTGACGGTCGAAATGTGGATTGTCATGCAAGCATGAAGTTTGTATATGGGTTTGTTATGTATGCATGGTGATGGTCATCGTTACAGTGGTGTTGTCATGTAGAAGTTTATGATGTTGTTGGTGTTGTCGCTTTTTCTAGCACCTATAACACAAGTGCTTCAGGAGATATAGAAAGCTTCCTAGAGACAACCTCTGGGTTAATTATAGACCAGTACCTAAGACATCTTAAAAAGAGGATTGCTTTTGCATATTATGAGTAGGGCTTTCTATTTCACTCCAATTGCCACATAATTTGAAAAGATAATAAAGGGGGCTTGGTCCAATAGTTTTTCATCAAGATGAGCTCAAGCCAATACATGGATCTAAATGAACAGGGGGTAAATCGGGCCAATCTCAAAGACAAATGTCTAGTTTTGGTGGCCGACACACAACAATAAGCAGTTTAATATTGGAGGTGTAGTAAAAGTGAATAGGAGGAAAGAGAGGAGGGAATTTAGTGCATAGGGCTAGAAACAAGACAAAATCCTAAGCAACAATGTTCTGATAGAAGTATGGAAGGCTGAATAGGTGGAATGGAAGAAATGGTGGAGTGTTAATTAAGGTCCCAAACTATGTGCATCATGGAAACATTTATCACCAAACAACAATTAGTAAATCTGTGCACATTACAGGTACTACTGGCTATCAAATAACACAAGTAAATTTGGAACTATCCAGGTACTTCTCACTACTTAGTAGCAAACATACAACCATGAATAAGAGTGAAAATGACATTTTCATTACATTATTTCAGAGGGAGAAAGAACATACATGAAGTGATATACAGAGGAGAAAAACATATTGTGCATCTTCAAAAACAATATTTTGTTGTTCCATGCATTCATGAAATTCCTTTAGGTGTTGGTCCAACCTTCTATCTATGTTTTCACTGAATCTAGGAAAATAGGTATTCCATTCATGAAATTAAGGGACATGGTTGGGATAACTAGAAATATAAGAAACATACAATGGGGAAAATTTGTTGGCAAAGAATGCAGGAATGGCCATTTTGAAAACCCCTTTAGGTGAGTGATCTGAAGTTCAGATGTAAGGAAATTTTTCTGTTTTTTAGCATCAGAGCAAGTATGAGGATGCTTGAAATCCAAGGTGATCAAATAAATATATAGATAGTGGATTCGCCAGGATGTTTACCATAAGATTGAAACAATGGAGTTGTCAAGGTGAGAGATATTCAACCCACAGTTCCCTTGCTCACCTGATAGAGGGAATGTAAAAAATAGTCGTACCCAGGGAAAAATATTCTAATTCATCCCCAACAATAGTGCCAAAAAGATGTTGTCACTTTTCCTAGCACTTGTAGCATAAGTGCTTTAGGAGATATAGAAATATTCTTAGAGAAAACCTCTGGGTTGATTGTAGACTAGTGCTTAGGACATCTTAAAGAAAGGAGTGCTTTTGGATATTATAAGTAGGGCTTTTTACTGCACTCCAATTATGACATAGTTTGAAAAGATAATATAGGGGGCTTGGTACAATAGTATTTCATCAAGGTGAGCTAAAGTGAATACATGGATCTAAATGGACAGGGGGTAAATCGGGCCAATCTCAAAGAGAAATGTCTGGTTCCGATGGATGACACACAACAATAAGATGTTTAATATTGGAGTTGTAGTCAAAGTGAAGAGGAGGAAAGGCAGAAACAATGGAACTCTAATTAAGGTCCCAAACTATATGCATCATGGATACATAAATCACCAAACAACAATTAGTAAATCTGTGCATATTATAGGTACTACAAGCTATCAAATAACACAAGTAAATATGTAACTACACAGGTACTTCTCACTAATTAGCAACAAACATACAACCATGAATAAGAGTGAAACCGACAACATCATTACACCGTTTCAGAGTGAGAAATAACATACATGAAGTGATATACATAGGAGAAAAACATACTGTGCATCTTCAAAAACAATACATTGTTGTTCCATGCATTCATGAAAGTCCTTGAGGTGTTGGTCCGACATTCTATCTATGTTTCCACTGAATCTAGGAAAATAGGTATTCCATTCATGAAATGAAAGGATATGATTGAGATAGCCAGCAATAGAAGATAAATCCAGTGGGGAAAATTTGTTGGCCAAGAATGCAGGAATGGCCATTTTGAAAACCCTTTAGGTGAATGATCTCAAGTTCAGATGTAGGGGATTTTTTGTTGTTGTTTAGTATCAGAGCGAGTATGAGGCTGCTTGGAAGCTAGGATGATCAAATAAAGATATAGACAATCGAGTCACCAAGATGTTTACCATAAGATTGAAATAGTGGAGTCGTCAAGGTGAGAGATCTTCAACCGACACTTCCCTTTCTCACTTGACAGAGAGAATGTAAAAATTTGTCATACCCAGGGAAAAATATTCTGATTTGTTCCCCATCAACGACACTAGAAATATGTTGTATTTTTTGTAGCACCTACAACACAAGTGCTTCAGGATATATAGAAATATTCCTAGAGATGGCCTATGGGTTGATTGTAGACCAGCTCCTAGGACATCTTAAGAGAGGAGTGCATTTGAATATTATCAGTGAAAGCTTTCTATTGCACTCCAATTTTCACGTAATTGGAACAAGATAATGAAGGGGGGATTGGTTAAATAGTGTTTCATCAAGGTAAACTCAAGCAAATACATGGATCTAAATGTTGAGGGGGTAAATTGGGCTAATCTCAAAGAGAAATGCTTGGTTTTGGTGGCTAACACACAACAATAGGCAACTTAATATTGGATTTGTAGTAAAATGAAGAGGAGGAGAGAAAGGAAGGAATTTGATGCAAGGGCTGGGAACAATACAAAATTCTAAGCAACAATATTTCGGCAGAAGGATGGAAGAATGAAGAGGTGGAATGACAGGAATTGTGGAGCGCAAATTAAGGTTTCATACTCTATACCTCATGGACACACTTGTCGCTGATCAACATAAGTAAATGTGTACTCATAAAGGTAAATATGTAAATCTTTAATTAACACAGGGACTATTACTACTCAGCAGCTGTTAGGTCCCCATACTACTAGTGTATCCCCTTATTGTTATTAGTACAACCCTCTTATTATATTGTTGTGCCCATGTAGTCCCCATATTGTTATTATTGTGCCCCATAGAAGCCCACTATTGTTATTATTGTTCCCTTACATTATTATTATTATGTCGGCTCTGATTATATTATGACCCCTTAGACTCCTATATATAGAAAGGAGGCCTTGTCATTTGTATCATCTAAGAATTTTTCATTTGTGTAATGTAAAGGAGGTTTCCCCCATGAAGAGGCTTATTTCTAAGGTGTTGATCTATCTTTTCTATCTTTTTATGAGCTGATTTCATAACATTAGGTATCAGAGTTGTGGATTCTAGGGTTTCGCTGCCCCAAACAAGTCACATGGAATTTTCTCTATAACTTTTTCACTACGAAGTTTCAGAATCTACAAAAAAACCCATTTGAGAAAAAATCGTTGTGAACCTTGCGTCCAAATTTCAGATCTTGTCGCACTATATTTTTGGAGATATGATCTAAGGAAGTTAGAGTTTTTGCAAGCTCTAGAATTTCATCTAAAACAGGTCATCGTGGTATTTTTGCTATAATTTTTTCGCTACAAAGTTTCAGAACCTAAAAAAAAACCATTTGAGAATAAATCTGTCTGAACTTTGGGTCCATATTTCAGATCTTGTCTCGCTATATTTTCGGATATATGATCTGAGGAAATTAGGGTTTTTGCAGGCTCATGAATTACATCCCAAACAGGTGACCTGGGGAAAATCGTCATAATTGTCTCTCTGAGCATCAGATTGAAATTTCGTGCGAAGTTACAAAACAAGGAAATAATTTAGTTTCTTGTGTATATTTTTAGATCTGAAGGTCAAAATAGTGACACGTGGCACTTCATTCAAATTCGCTCTTCTGAAAAGGTATATAATCAGGTCACCTTGGGGGATTGTGCATAACTCTTTCTTGGAGAATCCAATTTTGATCAGACTGGTGGCTCTGGAAGGAGGACGTAGAGGGCTACTACAGGCCACAATTTCAGAACTGGACGATCCTAAATTACAGAGACACAATCATTTCAAGATCAAGATCCTAAAATCAAGAAAAGGCAATATGAGGAAGTTTGATGGCAAGGATTCGGTAAATTGGATACTACAAATGGAGCAATATTTTGATCTACGTGAGGTGAAACTGTTACAAAACGTACGTATTGCATCTTCATATTTAGAACTGGATCAATTTTTTATGGTATAAAGGGCTTTGTTCTCGTAAACCACTTGTTACGTGGTCAATTTTCAAGGAGTAAATAATAGCACATTATGAGGATATAAAGAGAAACACCTTATTTAGCCAATTGATAAATCTCAAACAAAAGTGCTCAATGGCAGAGCACATTGAAGACTTTCAAAAATTGAATATAAGGGTAGATGATATTCCAGAGAAGGAAAGGATTGATGTCTTCATAGGTACTTTAAAGGATAACATTCAACATGAGGTTCATCTTTGGGAACTTGATTCATTGGAGAAGGCATTCAAGTGGGCAAGAAAAATTGAAAGCGAAATTATGGAAACAAGGAATCCCATCACTCACGGCTATAATTATGGAAGTGTTTCTTCTCCTAGCTTTCCACAACCCACAAGGTTTACACCACAATAATTGGAAGAAAAAAGAGAAAAAGGGCTTTGTTACAACTGTGATAGCAAATGCACTAAAGGTCATAAGTGTGCCGAGAAGAAATTATTTTACATAGAGTATGAAGAGGAGGAAGAAAAGGATCAAGAAACATCAAAAGAAGAGGATATACACTAGGACCCAACCCCAGAGAAAGAAGAAATGAATCTGACCATATCTTGTAAAGCATTGGCAAGAATTACCACTCCTCAAACTCTCAAGATAGAAGGACATATCAAGAAGAAAAAGGTGCAAGAAGTGAAAGATCACATCGAGAAGAAGAAATGAATCCAACCATGTCTTGTAATTCATTGGTCAAAACTACCACTCAAACTATCAAGATAGAAGGACATATCAAGAAGAAAAATGTTCAAGAAGTAAAAGATCACATTGAGCGTCAAGAAATGAATCCGACCATATCTTGTAAAGGATTGGAAGAAATTACCACTCCTCAAACTATAGAGGTAGAAGGACATATCAAGAATAAAAAGGTTCAAGTAGTGAAAGATCACATCGAGCATCAAAAACAAGTTCTCCAACTTTTAAAGGATAATGCAACTTCAGTGCAAAATCAAACAAAACAACAGGGAGATCAACATCGTAGTGAAAAATGTTTTGATGTAGGTGATTGGGTATTTTTACTACTACATCTCAAGCAAGCTATTTATGAGAAGGAAATGTTGGCAATACTACATGCACTTAAAAAATGGCAACCCTACCAAATGGGAAG
>APFE030297653.1:159663-174050 GCA_000404065.3 Pinus taeda
AAAGATTATCTTTAGAAGAACATAAAAAATGGGTCACAAATATGTTGGGTTATGACTTTGAAATCATCTACAAAAAAGAGAAGCAAAATGTTGTTGCAGATGCACTCTTAAGAAAGGATGAGGATGTGGAAGCATTGTTTTGTGCTATCTCTATTATCCAACTAGATTGGATAGACGAAGCAAGGGATGAATGGAAAAAGGATGAAGCAGTGTGGCCACTCATTCAAACATTGCAGAAGATCCCAGTTCAAACAATATTGCCAAAACTTTACGAGGAAGGAAAAATCATATTGGAACCTGGAACATTCACAGAAACAAGAACCCGACAGCTACAAAATCAATCCATTTCAGAGCATCTCATCAAGTGGAAGAACTTACCCACTGAAGATTCCAAATGGGAGGATAAGAATTTTGTACAAAAGTGTCATGAACTACTCAAGCGTTGAAGACAACACTTTTTGAAGGAGAGGGGCATGTTAGGTCCCTATACTACTAGTGTATCCCCTTATTGTTATTAGTACAACTCTCTTATTATATTGTTGTGCCCATGTAGTCCCCATATTGTTATTATTGTGCCCCATAGAAGCACACTATTGTTATTATTGTGCCCTTACATTATTATTGTTATGTTGGCTCTGATTATATTATGACCCCTTAGACTCCTATATATAGAAAGGAGGTCTTGTCATTTGTATCATCTAAGAATTGCTCATTTGTGTAATGTAAAGGAGGTTTCCCCCTCAAAGAGGCTTATTTCTAAGGCATTGATCTATCTTTTCTATCTTTTTGTGAGCTAGTTTCATAACAACAGCGTACATATAACCATGAGAGAGAGAAATTGGCAACTTTATTACACAATTTCAGTATAAGAGAAACATACATGAAATGAAATTCAAAGAGGAAAACATACTGCTCATTGCTTGATAGGAATCAATGGAATAGTTTCATTAATCCTATAAGAGTCTAATCACTAGTCCATTTACATTAAGCAATGCATCGCTCAAGTCCGTTATGATCAAGCAATTAGAACCAAAAGTGGAATCATAGAATTTGGACCCCTCGAGCACACAATTCTAGAACCTGTGTTAAGTGTTTCTTCCCTATTTTAATAAGGAGAGGGAGAGCTTTGAAAATTAGTTACAAAATATCTCAGCTAGAGCTCTAGCTGTCTGATTGAATATCTTGTCTCAGCGTGCGATAACTCTGCTGCCCAAATGATTCTAAAGGATTTGATTCCTTTCTTGAAAATACAATGAAATTATTGAATAAAAGAAAAAGGAAAAACCAAATGATGATAAGAGGAAAATATCCCTATGCCATTCCTGAGATTTCCCTTGATCAAACCATGTCTTTACCTTGGTGTGCCTCTCCTGCTTCTTGGCTGGTGCCTGTCGCTTTCACCTTAACTGCTTAATTTACCACTCACTAAAGCGAGAGCGATCACTGCGATGGCCTTAGTGATGCTCCAAACACAATTGTCGACTCATCTTACTTGTATCATGTTATCAGAGCATAAAATGCCTCATAAAATAACCGAAGTGTAATATCGGGGATTATGCTTGTCGCAATATTTATATGTAACTAGTTCTACGAAACAACGAACTTCAATCTCTTCAGGCCCCTTTTTCTTTGAGCCCTTCTTTTATTAATTTGCATAAGACCGAGGGCTATAACCATTGGCTTAGTCTTCTGAGGCTAAGGATTTTCATTTGTTGTTGGGGGATATTTTTCCTTTATAAGCTACTTTAGCACCTGGTTTCCTTACGTCTTCACAACCGCATGCCCTTTATTGGAGCTCCTCTACATCAAAGGTTTTCATTTGGGGCCTTTACATTGGAGTCATGACATGCTTGTAATCTATGATTGCGATAGCCCTTTGGTTCTCGACCTCCAACTCTACCTATGGTCCCTCATGCCCTCTGTGACTGTGGGGCTAGTCCCACTATCAAAGCCTCCTAATCGGAAGTCTTCAATCAAATGTTTTTCTTTTTCCACTGTTACAAAATTTCAATTAATGACCTCTGACTGTGATGTCATTAATGCCACAAGGAACCTTGGGAGTGATGACAAATGTCACCCTATTTTGGCCCCTTATGACCCCTCAAAATGTTGAATCTAGCTGCCACATGTCTGTCGTACCTCCACGTCATGATGACATTAGATGCCACCTGGATTTATTGGGACCAATGGTATTCTGCCATGTGGACCTCTAAATGAGAGAGAAAAAGAGCCCCTTCGCCCTTAGTTTTGCATTGAATTTCTTTGTTAATCATAATTGTCCCTCCCTGACACTTTAACACTAACATATTGCAACTCGTGATATCGAAACATTTTAGAGTTGTCACCCCGCTAGTGCACCAATTTTCTGATATGATTGATCGCTGATCACTAATCAAGAATATTTCTTTATTGTTCCGATGTTCTTTGGAACCTCTGATTTCTGATTTGTGATATTGGCAATCATTCATCGTTGATTCTCTTTGCTCCACTGTTGGACCTACGATAAATCGGAGCTTTGATATTTGATACACTGATATGACATGACCTTCAATATTGTGATCATTGATGTGTCGGGATCTATAACTTGTGATTGCCGATATGCCCTGCTGCCTAATCCTCCAATTTGGGATCGTCAGTGTCTCCCAGACCTCCAATGTGCTCTTCTTTCTTTCCTTTCAAAGGGAACAAAACCCTTTAACTTCAACTGACCATATCTTCTGATCCAGAAGTCCATTTTTGGACTTCCACATACCGTTGCAAAGCTTATTCTGAGCGTTATCCAATGGAGAGGATCTGATTTATATTTGAGTTCTTATGTAGCTTGGAAGATGGCTGAAAACCTATCTTCTCTTTTGCAAACTTTGGGCAGCTGGAAATACATTTTGCAGTGGGTGACAACAATTGGGATGTGTTTGTCATTGTTTGGTCAATTTAATGTTCTTAAATTGCAAGCATAAATTATCAACTGGAGTTGGTAAACTTATGAAGTGCAAGTGCACTATATATGCTAGAAGCCTATTATTTCGTTTATTAAGATGATGGTTATGTTTGTTTTGAAATTTTTGTTGTTATCTAGATTTTCATTAGTGTTAGTTTCTACAAATTAATACTTGAAAGTTAAGCTACTATTAGAGTAAATGTGAGTTAAGCTATTGTTAGATTAATCTATCAAATCATATCTAATTGAGTGTCATTCTAAAATGTCTTATGTTCTTCATCCTAAAATTACGAATCTATATAAACACTTTACTGCTACGAAAACAAAGTATTGGAAAAATCTTGTCTACCATATATATATATGTGTGTGATTATGTATGTATAGATATAATATATACATACATACATACATACATACATACATATAGATATATATATATATATATATATATATATATATATATATATATGAATTTTGATCTTAAAGAGTATGAAAGAAATCTTTAATTACAAACTGCAGAATGATACAAATTCTAATTCTAGAAAGCATGGAAATATCAACTATGATGAAGAGAAAAACATTGAAGGACTAATCTATTAAACGACTGTAAGCATAATGAAATATGAAATGGCAAATGAAATAATCTGAGTTATACAAAATAACGAAGATGGTAAAGTAATTAAACTAGAATGCAGTGATAACAAAAGGCAGTTGAATGAAAACAATCATAAAGAAATGAAATGAAAATAAACTAGAAACCTTGACTGTCTATAAGGGCCCTCCACATCCAATAGGTATAATTCACAATAACATACAAATTGAGTTAGAAAGGTAACTTCAAATTAACACAAGAACGAAGGTCTGGTTCACAATTTATTCAATAATTAACTTAATACTTTCTCCTTCTGATATCATTTACAAAGGATACATATTTATATAAAATGTGTGCTTAATTAGTTGAGACTTCTATGCCTATATATCTGATGTTCAATCCTAATTCAAATATGAAACTAGACAGGAAAATCGTTATTTCATCGATTTTCTATTTGGAAAGTAAATCGAGAAAAAGTGTTGTGCTTGGACTCTTGCTGCTACGTGTTGACCTGTATCTTTGACTTCACCACCGTGATTTCTTTGATGAAATGGCTCGAGTGAATAGAATGAGATCCATGAGGGGATCGATCCTCAACTACTCATATGCTTAGTTTATTTATTAGAGAACTAGAACCCCATGAACCATGGACGTAGTTGCAGATTTACAAAATGGCTGCTGAATCATGTTAATTCTGTCGCTAATGCATTATTTAATATAAAAATAATGAACATTAACGCATATGGAAAATGAGATATATAAGAGTTGTTACCTTATCAAAATATATGATTTACTTCCTTTATTGAGTGATATTGATGATGAAAAAGAGGAAAATAGTGGAAAAAGAAGATTTTGTATGTCCTCATTCAAACTGCAAAATTGATATCTTGAACAACTGCATTTGCTTGGACACTTCTGCTAGTACATCCAACTTCATATTTTTCACTTTCTTTCCAGTAATTTCCATCGTTGGCTTCCTCATGAGAATTTTATATTTCAAGTTTATAACATGTTTCTGTAAAGCCTTTTTTTTCTTCTTCAATTTCTTGTTCTTATTAAACTATAGACTTAGATGTAAGAGGAGGTTGTCACTCTTAGCTATTTGAATTTCGTTTTGTGCTTTCAAGGCTTGATGTTCATTAGTGATATACCTATTTAATGTCTCCAGTTCAAAGATTTTTTGTTTCAATATTTTGACTACTGGAGATTCTTATGGCTCATTAAACTAACTTTCTTCTTCTTCTTGAGTGGGAATTGATGTTCTTGTTATGTCCCATTTCTCCAAGGACTCAATATAATCATATACTCTTGCTACACCGAATCAATCTCTAGAATTCTTCGTCTTGGAATCTAAGGAGGCAATGTGGTAGTTGGTGTTGAAACCCTCAGTGGTGAAACCCTTGGAGATGAAACACTTGGAGGAGTTCCTGAATCTTCTTCTTCGGCTTCTGAGTTTTCTTCTATTTCTATACTGAAATACTCTGTGCTCTTTGAGCGTATTCCTTTTGCTGAGTTGAGTCCAATACTCCTTCTTAAAGCTATGATAAGGATCTTTTGAGTTTTCTTCCTTTCTGTTTTAGGCTTCTATGCTTGTGATGAAATCTCTGTTTCTTTTCTGGATTTCTTTCTTCTAACATTTCTTTTGTTTATTTTCTCTAAAAATTTTGTAAGTGGGATGTCATCTTATGACAGTTTTTGTGGTTCTTGTTCCTGTGTATTATCAATTTTTCTTTTCCTTCCCCTCTTAGGTCTATTGCTATTTGGTTGCCCATGAGTTTCTTCTTGAAAGTTATTTCTTACTAAAAAGCTCTCCCAATTATCATCTATGTTTCGGAGATGAAATTCAACAAGTATTTCGATTAGACCATGTTGATACATTGTATTATCTATAAACTGAATTCTCCTCTGAACATTTCCTAACATCTTTCTAGGACTATTCAACAAGAAATATGGAAGGTTTATCTCATTTTCTTCAAGAAAACTCATTAGCAGCTGAATATGATAGAAAAACATACATCCAAACCTTCCTTCGCAGGTAACAAATTTTTGGATTATTAGAATTAGGTTCCTCCACTTACTTTTCAATGTTGTGCTTGGGATGCCCTTCTTGAAAATGGTGGTGTACATGCTTGGTTTCTTCAAGAAAACCTTCCAGTCCTCTGTTTCAATACCTCTGTTCTTGAACCATTTCTCTCCAATCCGTGACATTCCAGTAGCTTCAGCTATAAATGGCTCTGCCAGTGTGAATTTGATGTCCCCTATTTCCATTTTGACTCCATCAAAGGTCCTAGTGAAGGATTTGGTCACTTCTCTATGGAATGCATCAAATTTCTCTACAAATTTGAGCCACTGTGCTTTCTGCAGAAATTCTTTTGTTTGTGGATAGCCCTCTAAAAATTTCTTGCCTGTTAGCTCTGTTCTAACTATCACACCCATGGCCGAGAAGCTTTGTTTCACAATTGTTTTGTTGGATAGGGTAGGATAGCTTGGTAGGGTTTTTAGAGCGGAGAGGTTGAGAGTGCGAGTGATGGAACAATGAGAGAATAGGTAGTGAGGGTATAATGGAATGAAGCAGAATTTAACCATTAATATCATTCATGCTTATGTTTTGGGCGGTCGATTCATTGAATCGAGATATAAGCGATAATGACTAGAAGTGGATGACAGATTTCTAAAAGATTTGATATGACATGACCAACTCTTTGCAATAATGATTTTGATTTTTTCGGTCATACTATGTGTTACAATTAATATATGTAATGTTTTGACCCCTATTATTAAATTAAATAAATGCATACCTTTGATTTATTTGCTTGCTAATCTTTGGTTGTCTTTTATGTTGTGTTCAGGTACCTTGTAATGGAGGGAGTCAATCATTCCTTTAATTGCATGATCATAGGTGTCTATCACATTGGCTGCAGAAAGTCATCAGAGGTGAAGAAAATCAATGATTTTGTAGCTATTTATTCTTTTTGAAAAGAAAGGGATAAAAAGAAAATTGGATTCTAGAAAATGGAATACAAAGAAAATTTAAGATGCCAAGAATTCTTGGTTTTCATCTTGAATTTTCTGCATAAACATGCCAACAATTGTTGGTTTTCATGTTTATACATATTATTTATTTATTATTATATATATGTGTGTGTGTGTGTGTGTGAAAAATAAAATTCTAAGGTGGATAAGAAGAAGAATTCTTCTTTACCAACATCAAATCAGAGTTGTCTTGGAAAATCTTTACAAATTCCTCCTTTGTCATTGGCTTGTGATAAATCCTGAGTTGATGTCCATTCACTAGGAGAGGAACTTTTTCTTCATCAATAGTCCTAATTTTGAATACTCCATTATCAAAAACATTTTCAATCTCATAAGGCCCAAGCCAATGAGTTTGAAATTTTCCTTGGAAATTTTTGAACTTTGAATCAAAGACTAACACCCAATCTCCTAGCTGAAATTTACTTTCTTTGATGTATTTCTTATGCCATCTCGATCTCTATTGTTGGACTAAACTAGTCTTCTGGATAACATCTTGCCTTATTCCATCAAGCTCATTGAGTTTTCCCATTCTTTGCCTTTGTGCTTCTGATAAGTCAAGTCCCAACTTGACTATTTCTTATAGGTATGAATCTGAAACTCAATTGGAAATAGGACTTGCTTTCCATAAACAAGTTCATAGGGAGTATGTCCTATAGTGTTTCTTCATGTGGTACGGTAGGCCCATAAGCTTCTGGAAGTTTTTCTTCCCACTCCCTTCTGAGCAAGTGATCTGTCTTGGTAAGGATTGCTTCAATCACTTTGATGGTATATTCTACTTGTCCATTTTCTTATGGATGGTATGGAGTAGACTTCCTATGCTTGATTTTATATCCTTCCACTATCTTTTGCACTACTCTGGATGTAAATTTATTTCCTTGATCTGTCACAATTTCTCTTGGGACACCAAAATGAATAAAAATATCTTAAAAAAGAAATGAAACTACAACATTTTCAGTAGCAAAAGAAAGTGCTATAACTTCTACCCATTAGTAACATAATTAGTGCATACAAGAATATATTTTTTTGTTTTGAGGATGGATTAATTGGTCCAACAAAATCCAAAGCTCATTTTTCAAAAGGTTCGATGAGTACCTGAGGTTGTAGTGGCATTTCATCTGGAGGAACATGTTTCCCCATTCTTTGACAACTATCACACCTCTTAACATATTCCTTGGCACCTTTAAAAAGAAAAGGCCAATAATATCCTAAGAGAAGGACTTTATAAGCAGTTCTTTTGTCAACAAAATGACCTCCACATGGTTCATCATGGCATGCTTTAAGTATTTCAAGTATTTGATCTTCTCTTAGACACCTTCTGATAATGAGATCTGGTCCTGTCTTGTATAATTCTTCATTTATCCATGAATAAGATGCACTTGTTTGAATTATTCTTCTCTTTTATCTAGGAAACAAATAGGAGTTAACTTTCTTGAAACTAAATAATTGGCAATATATGAAAACCAAGATGATTTAGTAGACACTACAAAAAGATATCCATCAGGAAACTTATCCTCTACAGGTATATCATTGTTATCATTTTGAATTCTAGATAAAAAGTGAGCAATTGTGTTTTGTTTTCCAAGTCGGTCCAGAATGGTGATATTAAATTCTTGCAATAGTAATATCCATCTTGTTACTCTACCATTAGTAACTAGTTTATTCATTAAATATCTAATGGCAGAATGGTATGTATGAATGAAATTTTCATAGCCAGTAATGTAATGTATAAATTTATTAATGACAACTAAAAATTCCTTCTCAGTGACAATATAATTTAGCTTTGCAGGAGTTAAATTTTTACTGGTATAATAAATGGCATAAGAAGTGAGATCTTTTGTCTTAGCACAACTCCTAGAGCTGTATCTGAAGCATCAATTGATATATGAAAAGGCAATTTCCAATTAGGTCCTTTTAAGATGGGTGCTTTAGATATCTTCTTTTCAAAGTTTCAAAAGCCTTCTGACAATCATAGTTCCAACTATATTCACAGTGTTTGGTGAGTAATTTGAAGAGTGGAGATGGAATCTTTGTGAAATTTTCTATGAATCTTCTATAATATCTAGTAAAACCAAGAAAACTCCTAACATCTTGTTGACAACTTTGGATTGATAATTTGGAAATAACTTCTACCTTAGATGAGTCTACCTTAATTCCATTTCTTGAAATATGCCGACCTACAACAATTCCTTCATTAAACATCATAAAACGTTTTGCATGACTTAATGAAATATTTGCTTCTTTGCATCTTATGAGAACTTTTTCTAAATTTTCAAGTGCTTCTTCAAAAGAATTTCCATAGATTGTAAAATCATCCATATACACTTCCACACAATCATGAATAAGATCAAAGAAAATTCCTAGTACTGCTCTTTGGAATGTTGTTGGAGCATTGCATAATCCAAAAGGAAGTACTTGGTAAGCATAAGTCCCCCATGGACAAGTGAACGTGGTTTGTCTTGATCTTCACGTGCTATGTGAATCTGATTATACCCACTAAAACCATCTAAAAATGAGAAATATTTATTCCCTGCTAATGTATATAAAACTTGATTTATGAAAGGAAATGGAAAGTGATCTTTCAAAGTTTCTTTATTCAATTCCCTGTAATCAATGCATACTCTCCATTTTCCATTTTTCTTAGGAATAATTACTAGGGGTGAAACCCATTGACTCACTGATATTGGATAGATGAAATTTACATTTAACAGTTTCTACAATTCTTCTTTAACTATTTATTTTAAGTTTGTATTCATTCTTCTTTGTGGTTGTCGAACTGGTTTAGCATTTTATTCAATATAGAAATGATGCATGCAAGTTTTAGGATCAATTCCTTTCATATCAGTGTATTCCCATGCATATGTAGAAAAGTGTTTTTGTAGTATTTCTACCAGTTTCTTTTTTTGTAATTCTTCCTGGTTTTCATTGATGTTCAAGGTTTTTCCTGGAAAAATTTCTATTGAATACTTTACAAAATTTTCCATAGAATGTAAAGACATTTGTCTAGATGATAGATATTCAATATTACATCGTTCTTGAAAATTTTGACTATCGTCACAATATAAAGAGGGTTCATGATTTTCTATTGAATTTAAACTTTGATCCTCTTCATTTATTTGTGTAATCATGAAAACTGGTTGTATATCATTATCTTCATCCATCCATTCTTCATTTTCTACTTCTAACATTGATTTTGCATGTGGGTACAATGTAAATTTCTTTGTCGAGCTTTCATCTGAGATAAACATGTCTCCTAGTCTGCAATTGATTAAAGCATCGATTGTAGTTATCCACGATCTTCCTAAAAATTATTCTTAGGGGTTAGAATCATGCAATCAACAAGATATTCCCAAGAATCTAAGGATACATATATATCTTCTAACACACCATCGGGTTTAATTACATACCTATCTTCTAATTACAACAATGTTGGTGTGTATTGAAGATTAGGAAGCTTCAATTTATCCATAGTTTGTTTGCTCATTATGTTTATGGTTACTTCTAGATCAATTAAAGTGTTTGGTATTTCAGTTCCATTGATGTGTGCTTTTACAATGGGGCTTCCTGGATCTAAATATTTCTAAATTGTTGTTTTCCCCATCATAATATCTGTAATTTTCGTGACTAATTGAATTCTTTTTATTTCTTTTCTTTTCTTCCTGGTCCTTTAGTACTCAATTCCTTAATTGTTTTTGCAAAAATCGGTATTTCTTTTAATGATTGTAATAAAGGAATTTTTATACAGACATTTTTCAATTCATGTAACATATCAAAATCAGACAATGTGATTTGTTTTTCTACTCCTTTATCGATTTTCGACCTTTCAGGAAAAGGCGGACTTGAGATAGATATTGAAGGTTGTTCTATAATAGGAGTATTATTAGAATGTGTGGGACTTTTTCTTTTTCTTTCAATATTTTCTTTCTGAGGAAGGGAAATTTCTTCTTCAGAGTTATTATTATCTTTTTTAAAATTATTTTATGTTTCCTGAATAACAACATATGTTTCTTCCTTTCTAATACTCTACCAAACCTTAATTGAACATTATTCGGATCTAATGGAGTTATCATATAAGTTTGAGGATTTTGTCCTTCTAAGTTGTAAACAAGTTGTGAAGTTTTATTGTTTGGATTTGGGAGTGGTTGAACGGGTAATTGATTTGGTCTTTGTACAAATGGAAAAGAAAGTTTTCGATTTGCATTTTGAGTTTGAGCTTGAGGTAACTTGTTGGTTAGAGGGAATTATTATGGTGGAAATTTTGGATAAGGTGGCGATATTGTTGATATTGAGAATATCTTCCATAAGGATTTCACTATCCTTGATTCCAAGATTGTGTTGGTTGAGCCCAAGATTTCCATGGCATGGGTGGATTCCAATTATTTTGTGAAGATTGTGCAAATTGTTGAGGATTAAAAGCTTGAGTTTGATTTGTTTGAGTATTTTTCCATGGTCTTTTGGCAATAAAGTAAAGGGGGTCTACCTGATTTGGTATTCCTTCTTCACTAAACACAGCCTTAAGACTTGGTATAGAGGGACATTATTTTGTATCATGATTTTCCACACATACAACACAAGTTTATATGCTTTTTAAATCTAAAGGACATTCTCTTAGAGCATGTTTCTTTCTACACTTGGGACAAAAGATGTATAATGCAACATTTTCGGATTTCTGCTTGTTTTGTATTTTAAGGGTGTTAATTTGCTCACTGAGACCCCTTAAAATATATATTTTAAAGTTATCAAGCAAACTTCCTATTTCTGCCCTACTTACTATCCCGGCTGTAGATTTATTTACTCTTGACAAACGAGGATCCCTTGAACTTTTTCTTGTTCTTGGTTTACCTCTTGAAATATGTGCACATAGATCACATATATCTGCAAATGGTAACTGATAAATATCTCCTTTTCCCATTAAATTGAGAAGAGCAATCCACTCATCTTTAATGGATTTAAGTAAGAGAGATTTCAAAGTGTCCTCATCCAGATTATTCATTTTTTCCTTTTTGATATTATAAAAAAAAATCTCTCGACAAAGTCTTCAAGATTATCATCTTCTTTTTGTACCATTTTGAAGACTACATCTTTGATGCTATGAGGCATACAATAATCCTTGTATTTCTCTAAGAATGCATCTTTCATTTGTGCCCATGTCCTTATCGAATTTGTTTCTAAACTCACAAACCATTTTAATGTTGCATCCTTTAAGGTGGTGTTAGCGCTTGGAATTCACCTAGGCACTGACACTAACAGGTGGCACGGAACAATTTTAGTTTATCATGTAGATAATCATATGATCTACATAATACTTCGAATTCAAAGAGAAATGTCTCTCAGTATTCACTTCTTATTCCATGAAAATTGGGGAGAATAGAAGGTGAGATGTCCTTCATTGTTAATGTTGTATCCTCATCAAGAATAGGGAATCCAAAAGGTTCTGGATCTCCTCTTCCTCTACCTCTACCACCCTCTCTTCCACCTCCTCTGTTTCCTCATCCTCCTCCTCCAATTCTATGTTGTCACCATTGACATTATGTACTTCTTCTTCTCCTTCTTCAGCCATGATGGGTTCTTCAGAAGAGATATCTGGTTCTACAACGGGATTATTTAGTTTTTCTTCTAGTTCTTTTGGTTCCTATATCAATGTTTTGGAGTGAGTTTCTTCCTCTTCTTCTTCAGAAGGAACTTATAAATCTTGAACTAGAAGTTTTTCTCCAGTTGAAGATAGAAAAATTATTCCAGTTGTTGGAGATGTAGGATCTACTTCATCACAACCTTTGCTGATGAAGTTGGTGAACCTTTAGATTGGATTTTAGATCTTAAGACTTTAGGAAGTCTATGTTGGCCTGCTATGGATGGAATTCGAGTTTGTGTGGGTGGTGTGGCACTATGAGGTCATGGTGGAGTGAGTGATGATATAGGAATTGAACATCTTCCTTGACCTGCAAACCTACCTCTATAGTCTCTTTTCCTGTGCATGTCATGTTTTTATTTGATTTTTTTTTAAAAGGCTTCTATTTACACTTCCCAGCAATGATGCCAAAATGTTTGGTCAATTTAATTTTCTTAAATTGCAAGCATAAATTATCGACCAGAGTTGGTAAACTTATGAAAAGTAGGTGCACTATATATGCTAGAAGCCTATTCTTTTGTTTAGTAAGATGATGGTTATGTTTTTTTTGAGATTTTCGTTGTTATCTACATTTTCATCAGAGTTAGATTTCTACAAATTAATACTTGAAAGTTAAGCTATTGTTAGAGTAAATGTGAGTTAATCTATTGTTAGATTAATCTATCAAATCGTATCTAAATGAGTGTCATTCTAAAATGTCTTATGTTATTCATCCTAAAATTATGAATCTATATAAACACTTTGCTGCTATGAAAACAGAGTATTGGAAAAGCTTGTCTACAATATATATAGTTATTTATATATATTATATATATATATTTATATTGCCAAATTCTAATCTTAAAGAGTATGAAAGAAATCTTTAATTACAAATTGCAGAATGATACAAATTCTAATTCTAGAAAGTGTGGAAAGATTAACTATGATGAATTGAAAAGCGTTGAAGGACTAATCTATTAAACGACTACAAGCATAAAGAAATACAAAATGGAAAATGAAATAATATGAGTTGTACGAAATAATGAAAACAATGAAGTAATTAAACTAGAATGCAGTGATAACAAAAGGTTGTTGAATGAAAATAATCATAAAGAAATGAAATGAAAATAAACTAAAAACCTTGTCTGTCTGCAAGGGACCTCTGCATCCAGTAGGTATAATTCACAATCACATACACATCAAATCAGAAAGGTAACTTCAAATTAACACAAGAATGAAGTTCTCGTTCACAATTTCTTCAATAATTAACTTAATACTTTCTGCTTCTAATATCGTTTACAAACGATATATATTTATATAAAATGCATAATCAATCAATTGAGACTTCTATGCCTACAGATTATGATGTTCAATCCTAATTCAAATATGAAACTAGACAGGAAAACCGTTACATTGTCAATTTTCTATTTGGAAAGCAAATCGAGAAAACGTGTTGTGCTTGGACTCTTGCTGCTACATGTTGACATGTAACTTTGATCGCGCCAATGTGCGATTTCTTTGGTGAATTGGATTGAGCGAATAGGAGGAGATCCATGAGGGGATCGATCGTCAACTACCCATATGCTTAGTTTCTTTATTAGTGCACCTGAACCCTACAAACCCTGAAGGTAGATGCAGATTTATAAAATGGCTACAAAATCATGTTAATTCTGTAGCTAATGCATTCTTTAAGATAACAATAAGGAACATTAACGCATATTAGAAATAAGACATGTAAGAGTTGTTACCTTATCAAAATATATGATTTACTGCCTTTATTGAGTTGATAGTGATGATGAAAAAGAGGAAAATGGTGGAAAAATGGTGTCAAAACAAAACATTTATGGCACTCTACAGTCATGAATGCATATCAGTTGTATATGCATGTTAGTGTCTATATGTTGTTATGCATGCATTGTCAGGGTTATGGTTATGCCTGTAAAGCAGGTCAAACATGCATCGGGAGGTCATTGTATGAAATTTAGATCTTCATGATGCTATTGGTATGTTATGATGCTAATGTGTTGGCTAAGATAGAGCAGGAGAATCAGACTATTAGAGAGAGGTTGCAACGTTGGACCTGTTGAGATTGCAACAAGATGATGGAGCTTAGTGGAAAGGAGTCGCCTTCACTAAGTGGGCCCGCAAGCAAATTATGGCGCAAAGTCTATTTTTAGACTATGTCTATTTTTAGACATATGGATCATGTCTATGAGTTG
>APFE030297653.1:174950-187832 GCA_000404065.3 Pinus taeda
TGACTATTGTAATGTTACATGTTCTCAATCGTTAATATACAGATAGTGTGGGGTTTTCAGCTGTAAGCTTTCCCCGAGTTACATACTGTGTTAATGTGTGCATGCTCTTGATGTTTTGTTGTTATTGATGCTGCTATATTGATGATCAACGTAGAGGAGCTTATGTATTGTGTATGTATTCCACAATAGTACATGATCAAGATAATCTCCATTGAATATGTGTTTATTATTCAAAATTTCTACAGGACCTCGGGGTAAGAGAAGACCATCGTATAGGTTTGTATGTTGGGTATGCAGGTATGTTATTTATTGATTGTTATATTCATTATGGTTACACACATGCATGTCATTCTATTTTTGTTGCAGTTACATGCATACTAGATGCTAGTTGATTAGTGTGGTCATGTATACATGCATCAGTTAGTCAAGCATGATAGTAACTTATTGTTATATGCATTGCAGTCATATGCATGATGATTATGGTCACTGCATTTAAGATCTTGATGTATATGTATCATGTTAATCTGGATTGGCCTATGTAGATGGTTATGGTTGTGATATTCAGGTATGAGTTGATATATTTGTTATTTTGTGTTGTATTAATTTGGACTGACTTGTGTAGATGTGATAGCCTCCCCTAAGATATATTGAGGTATGCGTTTTGATTATGTTGTCTATTTGGTTTATTTAACATGGTATGTTTATAGGTCATTTAAATGTTTGATTAAGTGCATGATATGAGTATGTGTTTATAATATTGCATGAAGGAATGATATTGTTTTAAGACGGTTGTACTAATGTAATATGTTCTAAGACAACTAATATGCACTTGAGTGCAAGTGGGTGCTAGTTGTAGTATTATGATCAACCACTGCAAGTTGACTATTGATTATGACATGTTTATTAGTATTGGTAAAGGTTGATTTCAAATTAATAGATATAATGTCTTGATCTTTGGAACATGTGATTGACATGTGTGAGCATATGCAGGGCCGCATTCTTGTTATTAGCTTGACAAGCTAATATTTGATTTGTTTACATAACTAACAGTTGGGTGATGTGACAGTACATAGTAAAACTCGATTGTAGCAAGGTAAAAGTTAAAAGAAATGAATTGGATGAGAATTCATTTGGCTATGTTTGAAAACCGCAATTCCAAATGAATGAGTGCTTTGCATGAATACAAGAAGTTTTCTTAACCTTAGTTTTGTCTAACATTATTTGGATATATGTTATATTCATGAACATGTATTTGATAGGTATATTAGCTAGTTTCTAGTTATGGTTGGATTCGTCAAGGAATTGGAGTTCCTTGAGAGATGACATGGAGGTGTTTAGTTACAAAGCGAAATGTTTGGCACAACAAGGTAAGGTAATTGGTATATTGTTATATTTATTTATACATTGACAATTATGTGTTTATGGAAGTATGATGCATTCCATGGAAAAAGATATTGTTGTGAAATATTAAAGGAGGCTCAGGTTGAGCTTTCCCTTGGAAGCATTAGGAACCATGGGCAATTGATTCATGGTGTCTATTGGAAGTGTTGTGCTCTTGGTGCTTTATGATTTATTTGTGCTTGGCTTGCAGTTTTGTTTGTGTATGGTGCATGGTCATGCCACTTTGTTTGTAGTGTCGTATTGTTATTGGTTTTTCATGGTTTTCTTCTTGTTTGTTTTTGGTTCTTGCCATTTTCGTGTCGAGGGTCTTGGGAATTGGATGGGAAGAGGAAATTTAATGGAGCTCGGGGAGATTTTTGTGGTACCCAACAAGTAATGTAGGACCCACTTGATGCATGAGTAAAGGGCAGCTGAAGGAAAGAGTATGACAGTTAGTTGGATTAGTTGGGTCTATGGGGATGAATGGATGGTGGTAGGACAATCATGAGAAAGGTAATCAGGAAAGGTAAAGTGAATGGACTTGAGGCGTCAGATGCCTTGGCTATGTTGGGAACTATGTTCTCAATGTTGTGAACATTGTGCATGGATAAAGGAAGTTCTCTTAACCTTGACCTTATGATATCTAGTGATTGTGTTGTGATTATGATTATGATGATGTCTATATATGTATACATGTATATGCATGACGTTGTATGATCAGAGATCATGATTGTTTCATGCTAATATTTATATACATGTATTTATGTATGTTTTTGTCTAACAGGGTCGTCAGGGATCATGATTGTTTTATGCTAATGTTTATATGTATATATGCATGTATGTATGTTCTTTTATGACAGTGTCATCAGGGATCATTCTTGTGGAGGAATGATTGCTTATGCAACTGAATGACATGAAGAGGTTCTTGGTTTATGGGGAATCAAGTGGGAAGAGTAGTCATGATAGATCTATGAGGTTCATATCATGTGGATTTGAGTTGATATTATGTGATTATACTATGTCTATGTTTACATTATGGGTAGGTAATGTTGAGGATACATTAGCGGAATAAAAACAATGTGATTTGTGGCATGTTGGGACCAACATGAATAGTTGGAAGACACTAGAAGAAAGGTTTCTTGGTAGAGTTAGCGTGGTCTCTGGATGTGCAGTACTAGTATTGTATATGTTGGCATATTTGTCATTGATGGAAAAATAACTACAGGAGTAGCCAAACATGAGTATCTTAGGGAGAGGAACAACAAAGGAGAAAAAAAGGAAAAGGAGAACAGCAAGGCAAAAAAGCAGCAAGGAAAAAGAGCAACAAGGCAAAGGAGCAACAAAGGAAAAGGAGAGCAGCAAGGCAAAGGATCAAATGAAAAATACAAGAGCATGCAAGGTATTGTAAAAGGAACATTATTTGCAACAATGCATGTTTGATATGTAGGAACAAGAGCAAGGGTGATGGAAAATTCTTTGGGAAAGATGTTGCACAGATTTCTATATTGAAGAATTTGTTATGATGTGAAATTGTTGATTGAGTTGAATTGTTGTGATGAAAGGAAAAGGAAAGATTCCATGACAGCAAAGGCAAGGCAAGACTCCATGACAACAAGGTTGCTAAGACAATGACATGAATATGTTGTGATGCAAGTCCAAGGAAAAGGCAAAGATGTTGCAAATATTGTTGTGATGCATTAATGATAAATGTTGTTATTGATCATGAGGAATGAATGCTCATATGTTATTTCTATTATTTTACATGATGTTGGAATTAGGTTGATGCATTTAATCATTACATGTGGCTGAAATTGATATTGGATGGATTATTTATTTTTGTGTTCTAATATTCAAGATATGAAGAGTTTGCGAACGAATGAGTGGAAGGCAAAGAGTCAAGAATGTTCACTTCATATTCTTATGTGAGATACAAACAACCAACAAATTATCTTTATAAAAGATGCGATTTTGGAAGGCATGGAAGTATTAGAGAGTTGGAGAATGTGTGAGAGCTTATTAAGGTGTTATGCATTAGTTACCTAGCACATATGAAGCTTATGCTAAGCATATTTGAAGGAAAGAAGAGGCAAACATGAAGACGGAGATATGCAAAATTTATGACCAGGTAAATCATCACATTGTTGTTTCTTGTTTGTATCAAGGGATTGCAGTCTCCTTTCAAGTTGTGGCTTGATAAATATCTAATTGGAGATGGTTAAGGTAGGAGCCTCTTATGAGTTGTATTCTGCATAAAACATATGGGAGTTGGAGCTTCCTTGCATGTTGTATTTTGCAGAAAAATTGAGGTAGCAGCCTCTTGTAGGTCAAAGCCTACATAAAATCAAATGTAATAAGGAGTAGGAGGTTGCATTTGCATCATGTAACACCCTCCTCCCACATCTACCCAAGTAACCAACCAACTGGGGTAAACATGTGAAGAGAGTCTACAATGATTGGATTCAACCTCATAGGTGACCTTAAGGAAATGGAATAGACGGAAACACATCATACAAGCCTTCCACATCAACAACAAGACTCCTAAGAACCATCCAAACCTTTCTCGTAACCAACCCACAAGTCCCACTGGAGTTTTAGACCACTCGACCCAGAGACGCTCCCATGATATGAACTTGACAGCGTCCAGGAGGCCCTGGATGCTCTCATGGCAAGGTATGCCAACATCCAAGGACTATTTTGCTCAGTGTTGTGCCAGTGTCGCCGATATTTGAGCTACTTTTTCAGGCCCAGAGGCAAGGTCACTACCCAGAATTGAATGACACCTTCATAATAGAAAGAACAAGGAAATTATGATGCAAATGCAAATACTTGAACAAGCCCTTAACTGGACCCCTAATAGCCATGACATGCATTTTCAAACATATCGCGAATATGTAATCTACAAGTGTAAACAACAAATTTAAGCATAGGGGTCTCATACTTATCTGAGAATCACTAAGGAGAATTGTTCCCTTATATCATTTGTTGCATTATCATATTTTAGGTCACATATATATTTTTCATTCATTTACAAGTAAAAACATGATGAGAGCCATACATAGCTACTAACATAAAACATATACATAACCAACATAATAGCAACATAAATACCAAGGAAATCACAGTCATATGATCCACATATAAACCAGTATAATACTCATATGAATACAAGGAGAAATAACCTCATATTGATGATACAAAATCCAAACTCGGGACGGGACTACCATGTTCCACCTGACCATAGAATGGATGAGCCAAATCTCTCTCCTATCATTCACCCCTGTGCCATATTCCAAGCATGAATGTGGGACTCAAATCAAAAGAACCAACCAGGGCATCCCAAGGCTAAACCACCTCACCCTCCTCAATAGAAACTAGGCTTTATCGTAATCCACCCCGAATCACTAGGCCAATATAACGAACATGTAATAATACCATGATCTCCACTAGATCACTAAGCCAAACAAGTATGGATGCCACCATATTTCTTCATCTACATCGTGAGGAATTTTCCTGTCTCCCAGTCTCTCAGGCCTTACCGCAATCCACACTCGACCACTAGGCCCTAAACTGAGGCCCACTCTCTAGGCTTTACCGCATGTCCCAACCCAAGATTACTAGGCCCAACATAGTGCAATCCACCTCTTTGATTTACCATATATTCCGCCATTCACCTGAAAGGATTCCCCACCGAGGCAACACAAAATTTGGCTTTATTGCAACCCACGGTTCGGTTAAGGGGTTACTAGGCCATGTGTTCCATTATTCTGAGATCCACCTCACTTGGCTTCAAATCGATCTGGAAATTGAGCTCAACCAAACATGAGAACCCCATCACACCATGACTATCCAGAAATGGCAAGGCTAGGTTGAAAACACTATCACACCTTGAAAAAACCATTCGATAACAACAAAGAACCACATGCAATACCATGCATGCCAAATATAACAAGGAAAACACACATGAAAATTGATACCTGCAAAGAATATTGTTGTAGCTGCTTGATCCTGCTCTTCCTTGCTTGCTCCTTCCTTCCTCTTGCTTTCTTTGCCTTTCTTGATCCAATGCCAAAGTGCTCCAAGAAAACTCTTAAGTGTCCAAGAGATAGAGAGTATGAGAGAGAGAGATAGAGAGAGAATAGTGAGAGAGATCCAAAAATGAACTGACAAAAGGTACCAACTGATCCTCATAATCCTTTTTGTCAACCAGACCTCTATTTTCTTCATTTTCCATTATTTTCCTTCAATTTCCTCCTCTCATGCAACCTGTGTCCTTTCACATTACTTTTCTCCTAATTTCCTTTATTTTCATAAATAAATGTACCAAAAATGCCATTTTGCCTTTCCAAAGCCTTAGCCATTGCCTTTGCCAATTTCCTTAGCCATAATAAACTAAATGAACACCCACTAGGATGTTTTTCCCGACACTCAGCATGAAATAAGTGTCCCATCAACCCTGGTTATTATTTTTTTCTTTATTAACTTTAATTACATGGAATTTTCACCAGGGTTGTTATGAAACCCTCCCCCTTGGGGGACACCATCCTCAGTGTTCAACTACACCTATACCTTAGCAAAAACACTAAAAAGAAATTATGCTATCCATGGAGATTTATAACATAGCTCGATGCAATATTTACAATGATCACCCTGCTGAAAAGAAAACCAACATGACAACTATAATGATATGATACCCATACTGTTGATTGGAGCTTTATAACATATCTCATGGTAGTATTTACATCCATATACATATGTACATATACCAAACATCACCAAAACATGTACCAAAACATATACCAGGACATGTACCAAAACACCATACCAAAACTATGTTATGAATAAACATATAGGAAATAATGTAAATGATAATAATCATAAATAATGATTAGTTAATTAGTAATTAGGTTGATGAGTCATGTATAAATGAGACATGGCTCTCCATGAAGAGACACCTGCTTGGTATATAAGCAAGCCTCTCACTCTCATTGTATCATCATTCTTATTTACACATTTAATATATAATATTTGTATCCTCATGGATATCTTTATATTCCAAGTCTTCTCGATTAATGAATCTTGATAATGAACTTTTTTTGCTTCATTTGGTATCAGAGGAGTTCGATCCTTTGGCCGCTTCACTGCTCCACAGAGCTCGTTCTCCGATCAAAATGACATGACACCCATACTGCTTATTAGAGATTTATAACATAGCTCTTGGCGGTATTTACATCCATATACATATGTACATATACCAAAACATCACCAAACATTTACCCAAACATGTAGCAAATACATATACCAAAGCACCATACCAAAACTACTTTGCCTCGACCAATAAACAATGAAGGGTACATAGCCCACATACGATCCGCCATCTCCAATGTAGCTTCATTGAGCCCAAGGTGCTTCCATTGCACTTTAACCTTCTCAATTGCTCAGTTCTGAAGCATGAGAACATTTTTTTGTAATATTCACTGAAGCTTTGGCTGGAATTCTCCATCTGGTTCCACCTGCAATACAAACTAGTCAATCACATGACCAACATATTTAACATGATTCTTAAGCAATGGCACATGGAAAACATCATGGAATTCCACTTTCGGAGGCAGTGCAAGTAGATTGGATACTAGCCCAATCCTCTCAGTAATACTGAAGGGTCCACATAACATGGTGTTGGCTTGGCACATGATCCAATCTGTAAGGATCTCTTCTTTGGTTTGATGCACAAGTACACTTGTTCCCCAACCTGGAACTCCTTGAACAACATGTTAAAATCTACATAAATCTTCTTCCTATTTCGCATTGCCTTTAGATTCTTCTTTATAACCTGCATTTCTTTTTCCATGTCCATCAACATGTCCGGTCCAATCAACACCCTGTTCTCTAGATTGCTCCAACTGATGGGAATATTGCAACTACGCCCATACAATGCCTCAAATGGACTCATCTTCAAAGATTTCTGATACCCATTGTTGTAAGTGAATTATACTAATGGAAGATACTCTTCCCACTTTCGCTGCTGATGCATCACGTACATCCTCAACATGTCCTCAAATATCCTGTTGACCCTCTCAATATGTCCATCTATCTGCAGATGATAAGTTGTACTGAAGGCCAACTCTGTGCCCAAACCTGCAAAAAACTCCTTCCAAAACTTGGAAGTGAACTTTGCATCCATGTCTGACACAATCGTCTTTGGAACACAATGCAATCTGACCACATCTCTAATGAATACCTATGCTACATCGCTAGCTAAGAATGTAGACGTTACTAGAATGAAGTGAACAAACTTTGTCAACCTGCCACAACAACCATGATGGAATCATGTTGTCTCACTGTCCTCGGAAAACCTGTAATAAAGTCCATGGAAATGACCTCCCATTTCCACTTTGGAATCGCAATCGACTGTAGCAGTCCACCTGGATGCTTACACTCTACATTCACACGTTGACAATAAAAACACCTAGCCACAAACCCTGCTACATCCTTCTTTAGATTTGGCCAATAATAAAAAAAATTCACTACGGTTAATGTCTTTTGGTAGCCTAGGTGACCTGAATATGGTTTTGCATGAAACTCCCTCAAGATCACCTTCTTGAGCTCACTGCTATTTGGCACATATATCCAATCCCTATATCTAACCAATACATCTGTTTTAAGACAATAGTCCACATCCTGTGCACCTGCACCTATACCTATACATGTACTACTACTTGTAGGTGTACATATACTACTACATGTATGTGTACTACTACATATACCTATACTTTGCTGCAACCTGTGCACAATATCCATATACTTGACATCCTGTTGACCTACCTGGAAGATCCTATCCTGTAAATATGTCCCATAGGAACTCATCGTTGTTATATGATTTACCTGTATCTGCCTGCTAAGAGCATCTGCAACCCTATTCTCCTTTCCTTTGATGTACCTAATCTCGAAGTCAAACTCATTGATCGTGGCTAACCATGTAGCCTACCAGGCAATTCAGATTCGATTGGTCAAACAAAGACCTCAACCCAATGTGATCACTCATCAGCGCAAATTTCTTGCCAAGAAGATAATGCCTCCACATCTTCAATGCGTATATGATGGCTGCTAACTCAAGATCATGTGTCGAGTAGTTCTTCTCGTGCTTGTTTAGTTTTCATGACTCATATCATTCCACCTGTCTATCCCACATAAGGACTCCATCAAGTCCTCTTTTGCAAGCATCTGTACATACTACAAACTCTTTGTCCAAATCTGCAATCTGTAACACTGGTGCATGTGTCAACAACTGCTTAAGTTGCTCAAAACTGGCCTCACACTCCTCTGTCCATTCAAACTTCTTACATTTCCTTTGCAATGATGTAATAGGATAAGAAATCTGTGAGAAGTTCCTAATGAACCTCCTATAATAACCTTCCAATCCCATGAAGTATCTCACCTCATTCACATTCTTGCGAGCTACCCACTCCATGATGGTCCTTATCTTTTCTGGATCGACTGTTATGCTTGTTGGGCCTCTAATTTGTCATAATTTTGTTGATGAAACCATCCATTTTCGCATCATTCCATTAAGCCATTATCATCCTTTTTAACCATATTTCTTCATAAACTCACCAAATTCCTGCATACATGGTTTATTATTATTCTTTCCATTATTTTTAATGAATTAAGAATAAATTTTGCATGGTTTTACTAATGACATTTTAACAAGTTCAAGTTGTTGTAGTTTTGTCAAGTTTCCGTAGTTATCTCCATGGTTGAGTTAGTAACACCACTCTAGAAGGAAATCCAACACTTGGACCTGGTTTCTAGAAGGTCCAATATGGATTTTTATTGGTCAAATTCCACCCAGCTCACACATGTGGACCTCCAACAAAAGATCAAGGGAAAAACGTAGAAGTTTTGACCAGTCAATTTCAAACACATTTTCTAAGAAAATGACAGTGAATTTTGGAAAACAAAAACATGAGTTTTGTTCAGCACGGGCCCAATTAGGTTCTCCATAAGAAATTTTCTCAAATTTGTTACCATTTGATAGATTTTCGAAGTTCTTTGGAGCCTTATTTTTCAGATTACGTGGATATAGGTTTTTCAATTTTTCATTTAATACACAGTTAATAAAAAGGCCAAAATGAGTTGTTCTTTAGAAAATTTGTGGCATAGAGATAAGTTTGATCAGATCTGGGCTGATATTTGATCCAAAAATCCATGAAATTTTTTATTTGATTTGATCTCATGAACAAAACTCAAGCAAGAAAATTTTGAGTTTGTTAATTGTATCAAAATTCTATAAATTGAAACCTCTTTGATGAGAGGGGGGATGATCAGAGGTGTTAAGATGATCAGATTGTCAAGGATGATTAGATATTTGAAGGATGATATTAATTTGTAATTGTTGTTGCTTATGGAAGAAGAAGAACTTTATTTTTTCAATGAATGTAATTTTTTTGATATGGCGCAGCTCTGAATGAAATTCGTGATTTAAATCTCCCTTGATCTGAGTTTTCAACACCTTGCAGTAATCAGGAGGTACCTGCGGAGATCTGTGAGAATAGGATAGATGCTTTCCATTTCTTTCATATTCTCATGAATGGATTGTTTTACATAGATTAATTGTTTATGCTTATCATAGATTAAAAACTCATGCTTTCTATAGATTAAATGCTTATGATTTATTAGATTAAATACCATGGTAAATACCATGGTAAGTACCCTTGGTATTTAGAATACCATGGTGCGGAAACTGTACGTACCTTTGCTTCTTTAAACTTGCGCGTATACGCGACTTGGCCTTGACGAACCCGCATATAGATCTTCAACTATTCACCTTTATAAAACTTCTGATTCTGATCTATAAACCTTTGGCCCATCATTCTATTATTCTATTTCATCACTCTGTCACCTCTGAACTGACCTGTGGATTCATCTAGTTACCATATACTTGTTCTGTTACAAGTGAGTTGCCATCAAGGACAACACATGCATCATAATGCCAATATTCTTTGCTCTAGTTCTTCCACTATCGTCTTCTCAAGCTTGAGAAGTACTCTATGAAACATCAAATTTTCTCCCTATTATTATTGAAGCGTAACCACATTTCCTCCAGCAACAGAAGATTCATCAACTTGTGTAACTTGTGTTCTATATTCACCTTTTCCCCGTGGATTTTGTCCTTCTAGGAACTCAAATTTCTTATGTCCTTCAACTCCACAACGATAAAAATTAACTACATACTTTCTCTTTCCTCTCTGAAATGTCCTTTGCCTCTTCCAACACTATTTCCACCTTTACCACCTTGACCATTGGTGGATTCTTCTTCCTTTTCAATACCTATAGAAATCCTTTCCTAACCTTTGCCTCTAAAACCTCTTCCTCTACCTTTCTATTATGTTTTCCTATTCAAATTTTCCTCCATGATCATGACAATGTGATAGGATTCATCAACAGTTTGGAAATAATGCATACTCATTTCATCTTGAATTAATTTTTTCAATCCATTTACATATCTGTGACTCTTTGAAATTTTGGCTCCTTAATACCCGATCGAAGTGACAGTATGAAAAACTCCTCTGTGTACTCATGAACAAAGGTCTCCTTTAGTCTTAGATTCTAGACTTGTCTATAGAAACTTTGTTGGAAATCAATATGCATAAATTTCTCCCTGGTCTTTGTGACCATCTTCTTCCAAGTATTGATATTTTTCTAGTTGATTATTTACTCTGACCTTCTACAACATATCCCACCACAATGCAGCATGACCTTTCAATTTCGTCATGGAAAATTTCACTTGATTTAGATCCTAAATATTTTCATATTTGAAGTATCTTTCGAGTTCTCCAATCCAATCGATGGGCACATCAGCTCTCAGATTTCCATCCTAACAAGAAACTTCAACTCTTACACTGCCTCTACTGCTCAAATATGAAATAAACTTCGTTGTTGGGTCTTTCTCCTCAACATCCTATTCTTCATCTATTTCTTCTTCAGGCTTGAAATCTACCTCTGCATATCCATTTCTTCTATGCTTCAAATCTTCTGTTCTTTGTCTCAACCCTAATAGCTCTCGATTTCCTATACCTCCTTGTGTTTCTCTTCTTCTCCTCGGTGGCATCCTTACAAGTTGTAAATATCTCACCAACATCCACAAACCTCAACCTAGGTTCCATGACCCATGTTGTACCTTCAACACTCCTGTTGTGCAATCACTGACAAGGTTTCTTGGTACATTGTTACACGAAGCAATTTAAGATGAAAATCCCAAGATGAACAAAGCTCTGATACCACTTGACACGGTTCAGGTTCTATAGCTTTCACAACACCTACAAAATCTAGATTTTTATAGAGTGCTCATCCTAGGCCATTGGGATTGGGCTACCAAATTAATTAATTGAAGATTAAATCACAGAGAAAAAACAAAGTGTAATTTGGGTATGGTCATGAGAACACAGGAAGGGATTCAAATATATTTTTTTAGTCATTAAAAATGTGTTTTTACAAATAAGAACTCAGATTACAGAACAACACCCTCTGAGCGCTTGAATTTCCTACACTGTTACAAAACAACACCACGCACAACAACTAGAAACCCTCCTATATTGTAAAAAAGTCAGTTGTGCTCTCTGAAAATCATGTAGCAACCAACCAATTCCAACAATACAATAGTTAAATTTCCAAGGGTCGAGAGGTAGAAACAAAAGCTTGAATGCAAAAAAAATCCCTTTCCTTCCTTGTTCCCTCCATTTATCCTCATGTTGTTGACCTCTTTGTATTCCAATAAAGAAAATAAATTTGATGTTGCCAACCTCTTAATCTCCCAAAATTGAACTGATTCACCTCTTCTCAACATGCAAACAAACCAAATTCATAACTTATGTGTTATTCTGGAATTTGTAACAACCTCCTCCAACATTTAACCAAGTAATCGGCTAACCGGGGTAAACATGTGACAAGAAGTTATTCTGATATGATTTGACTCGGCTGGTCAAAAAAGTATCTCAACCCACTGTGATCACTCATCAATATAAATCTCTTGCAAGGAAAATAGTGCCTTCATATCTTCAAGGCATGAATAATAACTGCCAACTCAAGATCATGAGTCAAGTAGTTTTGCTCGTGCTCATTCAAATTCCTGGATTCATAGCACACCACATGTCCCTCCTACCTAGAGGAATCCACCAAGTCTTCTTTTACATGCATCTGTACACACTACAAACTCTTTATATGGATCTACAATCTTAAGGACGGGAGCATTAGTCAACAACTGGTTCAGTTGCTCAAAACTAGTTACACATTCTTTTGTTCATTCGAACTTCCTACCTTTCCTCTGCAAGGATGTCATAGGATATGCAATGTGTGAGAAGTTCCCGATGAACCTCATGTAGTAACCCGCCAATCCCATGAATGATCTCACCTCATCCACATTCTTAGGAGTTTCCCACTCCATGATGGCCCTTATCTTTTCTGGATCTACTACTATGTCTTCCTTGGAAACAACATGTCCCAAATAAT
>APFE030297656.1:0-14080 GCA_000404065.3 Pinus taeda
TATGGTCGGATTCATTTCTTCTTTATTTGGGGTTGGTTCCTGGTGTATATCCTCTTCTTTTGACGTTTCTTGATCCTTTTCTTCCTCCTCTTCACAATAAATGTAAAATAATTTCTTCTCAACACACTTATGACCTTTAGTGTGTTTGTTATCACAACTATAACACAGGTCATTTTCTCCTTTTTCTTCCAATTGTTGTGGTGTCAACCTTGGAGGTTGTGCAAGGCTCAGAGCAACAACACTTCCATCTTTATAATTGTGAGTGGTAGGATTTCTTCTTGCCATAATTTTTCTTTCAATTTTTCTTGCCAACCTGAATGCCTTCTCCAATGAATCAGGTTCTCAAAAATGAATCTCATGTTGAATGTTATCCTTTAAAATCCCTATGAAGACATCAATCTTCTGTTTATCTGGAATATCATTTACCTTTATATTCAATTTTTGGAAGTCCTCAATGTGCTCTTCCATTGAACTCTTTTGTTTGAGATTTATCAATTGGCTAAAAAAGGTGTTTCTCTTTGTATCCTCATAATGTGCTATCATTTCCTCCATGAAAAATGACCAAGTGACAAGTGGTTTACGAGAACAAATCCTTTTATACCATAAAAATTCATTCGGTTCTAAATATAAAGATGCAATACATACCTTTTGTAACATCATGTAGATCAAAATATTTGTCCATCTGTAGTATCCATGTTATGGGATCCTTGCCATCAAACTTCCTCATATCGATCTTTGGAATATGGTGGGTTTTCAATCCAATGTTAGATTCTATGAAATCATTAGTAACATTTATTTTTTTCTCATCATGAGTTTCCTCTACTACCTTTTCGTCATTAGGAGGCCTTTCTTGTCGCAGCTTTGTCCCACCTTCCTTCAAACCTTCCATATCTTTCTTAAAATCTTCCATGTCTTTCTTCAAATATGCTTCCATACCATCGATATTAGCTTCCATGACACATATAAAACTATTTATCTTAGATTCAATCACATTCTTGAAATCATCCATCCAATTTTTCTTACTAGGTGTTTCTATTTTCTTGATTTGAGTCATTATTTTTCTTGCTTTTAGGAGCTCGATATTTAAACGATTGTAACTCTGTAATTTCATATTTTAAAGTTCTAAAATTGTGTTCTATGGTAGCTCTCTAAGTCCTCTTTCTAACCCCAACAGTCTGATCGATATTGGATTCTTCAATAAAGAGTTATGCTAAATCTCCTACAATGACCCGATTATAGACTCGTTTAGTAGAGCTAACTTGTACGACCTGCCATGTGTCACTGTTTCGACCTTCGGACCATAAAAACATACACCGAAAATCAAAATCCATCCTCTTTCAGTAGCTTCTCATGAAATTTCAATCTTATGCTCAAAGAGAAAGTTATGATGAGTTTCCCACGGTCACCTGTTTTGAATGTAATTCGGGGGTTTGCAAAACCCCTTAATGTCTTGGACTGTATCTCCGAAAATATAGCGAAACAAGATCTGAAATTTGGACCTGAGCTTCACTAATATTTCAGCTCAAATGGGTTATAATTTCAAAGTCTGAACCTTCGCAGAAAAAATGTTATAGCGAAAATTCCATGATAACCTGTTAGAGATGGAATTCTAGAGCTTGCAAAAACCCTAACTTCCTCAAATCATATCTCCGAAAATATAGTGAGACAATATCTGAAATTTGAACTCGACGTTCATAATGATTTTGGATCAAATGGGTTTTCTTTTAGCTTCTGAAACTTCGTAGAGAAAAATTTACAGCGAAAATGCCATGATGACCTGTTTAGAGTAGCGAAACCTTAGAATCCAAAGCTTTGATACCAAATGTTATGAAACCAACTCACAAAAAGATAGAAAAGATAGATCAACGACTTCAAAATCAGCCTCTTCGAGGGTGAAACCTCCTTTACATTACACAAATGAGCAATTCTTTGATGATACAAATGACAATACCTCCTTTCTATATATAGGAGTCTAAGTGGTCCCAATATAATCAGAGCCTACATAACAATAATATTGTAGGGGCACAACAATAAAAATAGTGGGATTCTATGGGGCACAATAATAACAACATGGGGACTACATGGGAACAACAATACCATAAGGGGGTTGCACTAATAACAATAAGGGGCTACACTAGTAGTATAGGGACCTAACAATGCATATATAGTAGTTTCTTCTATGTTGAAAGCTACAACTTCTATCAAGGCAAGGAGTAGTATTGGTATGCGTCCCATTGGGTACTTGAGCAAGTAATGTAGCTCATACGTAAGGATTTTCCAATGTCTATTATTCTTGGATGATATCTCTAGGTGTCGTTCTTTTCTCCTTGTTTATCATATTATAGGAGTATCTCAATGCTTATACTCTAGCTTTGGCCCCTTGGATCTATTTAATTAAATCATGTATAAATTGTAAATAAGTCATTATGATGAGGGTCAAAGCATATGATCTTAAATAAATGAACATATGTGAAAGTCATGTAAATATTTCATGTCAATTCCTAGTGTATAGCACAAGGCCAAGTCCCAACTCGTGAGTGGTTAGGAATCTAATTGTGCTAAACAGGTTTTCTATGTACCATGTGGTTGTACTTCCAAGATTTACTCAATATATGTAAATATTATTTCAAAATGTAATATAACATGGTCCAATGTGGCTATGAAGAGGACATGAGGATTATGGGGAAAACTAGTCGGGAAGAGGAAAGGAGGCCCAAGGGCAGGGGTTTATAGCAACATGAGCATCAAGCACCATGCATATGCCTGAGGATACTGTTTTATGTGATTTCATTAACTATGGCCTATTGATCTCATCCAATCCAGTGATTTTCAATTCTCATTGAGTTGTATTGCTAACCCAAAAAAAATTACCTTAAAATATATTGATGACCCTCAATTCCTTCTTAATTGTGACATTTAGTGAAGCCTCTATTGATTATTCATGGACCATCCAAAAACTGGACCTCTTATCTTTGATAATTGTAACCATTTGGATTCACGTAGGAAATCCTTTTCCCATGTTGAGGGTATCCTACTTACGCCAAAGGAAGTTGTAAAGAAATAGTCTAAACATTATATTTACTGAATTTTTCCTCAATACTTTTTTCTGACCACTTTTACCCAAAACCCAAATAGAAATTTAATCGAATTGTTGGTTTTTTTGTAATGATGGAGAAATTCTTGGCTACAAACGGACTAGTGCCCAGGAAATCTACAAGATTTATAAAATATAATAAAATATAGGGTCGAAGAAATATACCATGAGAATAACAATGAGTGATCTAATTCTTAAACCTATCTTTACAACTGGATTGGCCAAGATAAGTGAGGGTTGCAGTGCTTAGGGTGTCAATAGATTATAAGAAGCAGATGGAGAAAAAAAGGCTTAATCGCTAAGGCACTTAAGAATCTCAACCTTTGTCCTTGTATAGTAAATGATGCAAAGAACAAGAAACATGGGTGAATGCTTGGTATGGTGGAGTTCCCATTAAGGGATTCAAACCAAAAATATGAGTGCCATTAATTCCAGGAAAATTCATAAAATTGATTTGAATCAACTTGCTGCGTTGTTACACTCATATTAGTGGAATAAAAACAATAATGAATGATAAAAACATAAGAAGAAAATATTTTTGCAATTACCCCAATAATTGGAATCAAAACTGGTATTTATTTTCAAGTTTCAGAGAGATGCTTTCATCACATATCATCATCAGCTTCACACTCCAAACCCCTACTTTTTACTCATTTCTGATCTTTTGCTTCTCCCCCTGCCACCGATTGTCTCAATCAGTTTCAAAAACGGATTCTTGAAACAATTATAAAAATGATTTTTTTGAAGTGTTTGGAAATAATAAAATTACAAGAAATATTAATTTAATATCATATATATTAAATATAACCCCTTGTTAAAAATAAAACTTCGGCCCTTTTAAAAACAAATCAATACAAACATATATCGGGCATTCTAATTAAAACAAAAATATTAAATCCATGCATGTCTGATCTTTGTCACACGCCATGTGGAGATGAGCTAGATGTATGGAGACCTTGGTGGCAGTGGAAAACTATGTGTGAGTCCCAGATTCGTTGTGTGTATATCATCAAAAGTCTTAGTGGTTTTATAAAATCAAAAACCATTTTTCACCACCGTCCTTCGTGGTTTTGGAAAAATGAGGTAGGGATGGTGCAATAAATCTGGACCGTCCATTAATCGTATTGTTGGTTTTGCAATACCATTTTGCGAAACCTTGAGTCTTGTTAAACTTTGGATATGTAGACCCATCAAAATTTGGTCATCTGGAAAAGGAATATAATAAACATTGATTTCTTTTGGTACTCACACAAAAGTTAACTAATTTTTGTCAACTCATGATGCTTCAAACTCTTCATCCAAGCAACATCCACCAAATCATTATGATTTTTCAATTGAGCCCATGTTGGTCAATACTAGATTTCAGAGTTTTGGAATCTCCTTTAAAACCAAAACATGAACATCTTGAAGTTGAGATAAATTCACTAGAAAAACATTATCATCACTAAGTTGAGTGCCAACATGGTCACCTATCTCAAACTCCTCATAAAAATGCAACAAATTCATTAGTTGTGCATAGAGCTTCTCTTTTCACTGCTAACCGTTTGGTTAAAACCTAAGGTATGATCTATAGTTGGTGAAAAATTACAGATACATGAATCAAGATAAGCATTGATAGCACCAAGCTTCCACACAAAGAATGTATGGTCCTTTAAAATATTAGTGACCTTCAATATTGACTCAAATACGGAAAAAGTAGAAGTGACAATCTCTGTCTGACCCACTTAGCTCTTTCTGAAGGAGGATTCATGCCCAAAATAAGGAAACTTTCAATCGTAGGGTTCTAGTTTAGAGAATGGCCTAGCAAATGTTGCAAGTAAAACTTTTACCACTTATAGGATGCATGTCTCCATCATGTTCAATAGTTATAAGAGACTCAAACTGTTGTTCAGTTGCGAGAAAAGTACCACGTGCACTTGTCTTTTTCTTCATAAGTGTCGAAGCTTGAGAATCTCACTGGTCCCATGCATCCTTCTGTTTATCCAGCTAGGCTTGACTTCCAAGCTCTCTGCTTCTCCCCAAGAAAGGTTTCCCTACACTTTTCGATAGCCATTTTAGGTGACACTTTCCATTTAGTGATTTCTTCAACATTTGCATAGTAGGATATCTCAAGTTCTAATAAAGAAGCCCTTTGCATTTCAATGTTAACCAATTGTTCATGTGCCACATCAGCAACTCCTCTTTTTTGTGAAAGTGAACCAAATGCCTCCATAATTGCAGGGTTGTGGGAAATAATTGATCTTATTAATTCTATAATTACACATCCAACTAGGTGACGCACTAGTCTACGAATTTTAGTTAAGTAACCTTGAAAGCTAAAATTCTTATCTTCATCTACATAAGCCATTATATCCCACCATCCTAATCCATGTCAGATTGAATTTTGTCTACTCATTCATTGAACTAAATTCACAATTCCTAAAATAAGCATACATTTTCCAACTTGCTCCTCCAAATTAGGTAAACACCATTTCCAATTTTGGTATCCTTTATATTCTCTCAAACCTACCGTAATTCACTCTATCAAATAATTACAATTATTAAATATCTTTCCTTTCATCTTGTTGTATATAGCAACTTTTGTAGAACAGTTAATACCTTGACCTTCCTTGACTGCAAAATTGCACTAGTTACATGCATATTTGTTTTGAAAACAAATATCCCACATCTATGAGGCAACAATGTACCCTTTACATTTACCATCATACACAATGCCTTCCAATGCGTTGTGCACATATAATGTTACTTCCACTTGGCCTTGGGCTCCTGCCTTGGTGTCTTCTATGGGCTATGGTTGTAGATTGGTGGACTTTGGTTGGAGATTGGGATAAAACCCAATAAAATTAATAAAATTAAAATCTAAAAAAAAAATTAAAAAGGAATTTGTCAACAACTACTATATTGGGTGTAACATTAGAGATAACAATAGTACCCCCTCTTGAAATTGAAGGAGGGGTCTGCACACGAGAAGTATTAGTAGCCATACTTACCCCACTAGCATTGGCAATCAGAAGAAAAGGAGAGTGAATAGGGCTTTCTATCCTGTGAGTCAGGGTACCCATGTACGATTGTTGTAAGGAAGATAAGAAGGAAGATGTGTCAAAGGAGTCACAGGAGACTCAAGGATGTCCTCAATATCAATCTCGTCTCCTAATTGGAAGAGCACCCTAGCAAGGACCAGAGTGTTTCTGTCCAAATTATGAACTGAACTAGGTTCACCCTATGGAATGAGAGCCCCTAAAGTAGGATTAATCTCCAATGTGTTAGTTGCTATTGGTTGAAAATCACCAGGAAAACTACTCCTACACCTTTTATATGAAGGCTTGACACTTGTAGGTGAAATCCCATGAAGCCTCCTAGACCAACGAACTTGTCCATCAGCCACTTTTAAATATTAAGACTAATTTTAAAGACTCAAAAAATAAAAACTTATGGCATTCTAGGGGCAAAGAGAAATCACTAAAATTCCCTAAAGATACAACCAAATAAGTAGCTCCTAAGTTTTTTTGGTGATTAGGACCAGGTACCAAAATACAAGGAAGAGAAGGTAAGGACCTTCTGAAGATAATTTAGGATAATTATGGCCCAAGCCAACTAATGAAGGTATCAGAAATAATTACGTTGACCTCTAAACAATAGCCTTTGCTGAAGTAATTACTCAAGCTTCGCAAGGCACCCTTCAAAAGTACTATGAAAGTGATGCAACATCTATCTCATGTATCATAGGCATCCGCCCTGTAGTCACATGTGTTGTCCCTAGGATAGGCAACTAAGGTCACTAGTTCGTGCTCAGAAGATGGGTGGCACAGTCGTGGGCGCGAGATCCAACAAGTAGGAGAGGGGGTGTCTCTCTTTCCTTGTCTTCACTCGTCCTTGTGCTTAACTCATGTGTTATAAGATCTTTCCCCGATAGTTTAACGAGATTGGATTTTCACTCTTTAATCAACTTCTATGTTTTAGTTTAGAGTGGCCTTGGAGAGTTTACTCCCCACACACCTATTCCAAGGCCCTAAATTCACTAGAATAATTGACGTATCTATGAAAAAAAGAAAATCTAGTTCATTTTAGATTAAGCGCTTGATTTTATTGGTTGTTATTTATGTCACGGATAGCGGAAGTGAAACTGGTGATGTTCTGACGCAAAATAAACCAATAGAAAACTAGGTTACATGCAACTGAAACATCTTTTTCTTCAAAGAAAATTGATCTCTATAAGGTTCTACGAGGAATCTATAAAAGCAAAAACTCTTCTTTTTTTTTTCTTTTAAACACACATACACATTCAACATCTACCAAAATAAACTATGGTTCCAACAATGAAAACTACCTTAATGCATACTAGAGATTCCTAAATGCAATATTCTATGGAATTCTCTAAACAAACAAATGTGTTCTTTCAAAGACCTAAAACCAAAATTTGACCAAACAAGGAGAAAGAAATATCCAAGAAAAGGTCTCCCAAGCAAAGAAAATTTCAACCTCAAATGAAGATTCACACATTTTTTGGTAAGCTAAAAAAATTAGAAACCAAAAACCAAAGAAAAACAAAAAAATAGAAAGATTTCAGAGAACCAAAATACTTCACTGAACCAAAATTGCAAAGACCTTTCCCAAATAACCAAAAAGAAAGCAAATGAGACAACTTCAAGAATGCAAAGTAAAGTAATAAAAATATTGGATTATAGGAAAGTTGAGAACCAAGTCATTCTTCCAGAAGCATAGAACAGTTAGACACTTCACCAAGAAGGTCTAAAACCCAATATTAAAATACAAAAATTTAAAAAATTTCAAACCCTAGGTCGAAAAAATATTTTTGCAAAAAGAGACAAATAAACTGACACTAGCAAGAAACAAGACCATTCCAGACTGCAAATGACCTTAAGGAAGCAGAAAAACTAGGCTACATCCTTGACTGGAGGCAAAATTTGAAAAAAAAAAATTGTCCAAATATACATGATTGTTTGATAACAGATCTACATGTACAGGTGACTGTTTATGAAGAAACTAGTGTATACATGGGTTTCTTTGGTAGAAACTGCATGTGTACACTTTTGTATACAAGAAAATAAGCGTAGATGCAGAAAAATAGGGAAAAATAAAAAATACAGACCTGACCCAAAAGATCAAATAGATTTCCCAAACTACAAATGAGTCAACAATACTGGAAAAATCAAGAAACAAGAAAGAAAATCCCAAATCAAGGAAAAAACAACCCTTCGAGGATACATCTCAAACAAGTCTAAACAAAGAGTGATCCATCTTGAAACAAGCAAGAGGAAAATTTTGGAAAACAAGGAGGAGATGTGGCATCTCAAGAGAAGAATGCTCTAGCTTAAGAGTGGGGACAAAAACACCGATTTTTTTCAACAATATGCAAAGGGCATGAAAGTTCAAAATACTATCTGAGAACCAGAAAACCAAGAATTTGGTAGAGCACCTAAACATAGAATCTGGAGTTCTACCAGTGTGTCGCCAAGTGTTGACGCTCCATCAAACACCCTCTAAAGATTTTCCTACATTTGAATTTTGGAGCCTAAATAGGATCTTTTGATATGTCATTCCATGGTCCCTTCATGGTCAATTTATTTTTTATTCTTCTTCTCATATTCTAAGTATCAAAATCACTTTCTCATACATGCTCATTCCTCGAATAATTTACAAATGAACGTATTTTTACGCAATCTTAGATAGGTATTGCACAACTCCTTAACGTAAGTCTTGCATAATTACTATTGATAGTGACTATGCAATAGTGTACTGTGCAACATATGTTGATGATCAGTGTGCACTCTCCATTGAAAGTCTCTCTCACTTTGGCTGCAATTGTACTACTATTCCAATGAGTATTCTCAACTATAGCTTTCACTTTCGTGGATGTCCTTTTTTTTTACTTTCATTTAAAAAAATCTTTCTGTCACGTTATCTTCACTTTTGCATGTGTCAGTTTCATTTTCTTCAACTTTTGCATGCGTCACTTTCATTTTCTTCAACTTTTGTAAGGGTCTTTTTCACTTTTTCTTGTTGTTGCAAGTGTCACTTTTAACTTTTGACTTCATGTATGCATCCCACCTTCGCACATCACTAGAGGCACTTCTAGAGCACTATTCCACAATAGATGGTCCTATATATCATGAGAATATGTGATAGCTAGATTCTTGTAGCTTAGTGCACTTTCTGGTGCCAATCGACACTTGTGTCGCAACTTGTATTCTAAGTGTCGCAATGCTACATTTTAACTATCACACTTAGAAATAAGTGTTGTTTTTCTATCATGTCAAGGTATGATCATTCATTTTGAATCTTGTGTGTTTCCCTAGCTTGTATTGATGGAAGTCATGTGTGTGATCTTCATTTGAGTCTCATTAGAATGGGTTTCTTTCTCTCACTCTACTCGGCCCACACTCAGCCATTATAAATCTCTTCTTGGTCCTCTTTCTCAATGCAAGTTATGAAGGGTTTAATATTTCACCAAGTGATTAGAACTCCCTATCCATGAGCTTCATTGATGAAACCTTTTCCTATGAACTTGAGCACTAGATATTTTATCAGGTCAGCTCCTTTCATTATGCATTAAGAACCTTCAAAGCATAGTCACTAATCCTTGTTTCTTGTACTGACACACTTCACTGAGCTCTAATCAGTTATGCCTTGTATAGAACATGGAGAATTTCTAGTTGATAGCAAGGACTTCTCCATCTCCTTTCAATGATAAACTGCACAATACATAGGCTCCCTCTCCTTCACAATGTAGTGAGAATCCTCCTAGCAAAGTCACTTGACCTTTTGTTGCTTTCCTTAGCTAACTACACAACTCTCTCTTATAGTGAGACTCCCTCAGCTTAGTTCACATTTCTAGTGGACAATGAGTCCACCTCTGATCTACTGCAACCCTTAATTACACTAGCATGGAAGCCTAACCCTCAAGCACTACACATTGCGTAGATACAATGCCTAATCTTACCTTGTCTACCGAATGAAACCCATCACTGCACCATGCCTTGTTATAACTTGTCTCCCTCAATGAATTAAGTAGTTCTAGTGCACAGTGAGGTCCTCCCATAGCCATTGGGAATCTAAACTATGCTATCATGGTCTCCTTCTTCCTTGAGCCCTGAGCACTGTGTCGTTTCAATCAAAAGGCTCATCAACCTTGTCCCTTGCACTTTCTCACTATGTTGGAACCTAAAGAGACCATGCTTATAGCACATTGTGCATTCCTAGTGAGCAATGGTGTCCTCCCTCAACCACAACTATTCTCAATTGTGAAATTCTCAACAAGCCTTTTTTTCTTAGCCCTCACACAGGCTCATCACAATCAACTTCTTCCATGAGTAAAGTAGGGGTAGAATAGATTATTTCCAAACTGGTCTTTCCTTTTCATGAGTGAACTGAATTGGTTGGTGTACCACCTGAACAGGGCAAGGTGGTGCTCAAGGAAGAAACCTCTTAGACTTTGAAAACATAGCCTTGGATTATCTAGCTTGTCATATGAGAGAAGATCATTATTTGGAGAAGCAAGAAGTGACTTAATGCTCAACTATTGGAGCTAATGTCTCACCATGTAACTATGTACTTGGATCTTTCACTTAATAATTAGAAGCTCATTGGGCTAAAATACTTTTATGCATGTATCATGAATGTTGTAAGATTATTCTTTAGATGTTTGTAGTATATGATATGTTCACATGTACTAAAGAAATTGAACTACTTCATTGGCTTTGGTGCTTATCTTGTTGGATGTGTGCTGTACTTTCTTTAATGATCGTTGTGTCTATGTGAACTACTTCACTAGATAACTAATGAATCTTTTGTTGTTCTCATGTTCCTCTCTTAGGATAGCACTATTACTTTCCTTTTAGAGACTCGATGTTTTCTCCCCTCTCGTGAAAGCCTACTTTTCAAAGGTTATGTGCATACTCTCTTATGTTATTGAATGCAACTAAGGAAAACCATTGAGTTATGGTGGCCAGGTCGATACTCCATATGGGGATCCTACTCCAAATGGTGTGAGGTTTAATCGGGACTTCACATCGGAGAGACCCCCTTGTATTTTGGTGGTATATAGCATAGGCGACACCATGGTAGCCTAGTGCTAGGTCAACCTGTTCTCCCTTGAACATTGTGCATGGTTACCTCTGAGAGATAGACTATGGGATAGAAATATTATTATCAACTATTGTGATAGAATTACCATCTATGTAGGCCCACCTTAAGCCTCCTAACACCATGATAGGCCCGCTTTACATGGGCACTAGTTCCTCCGCCAGATAATGCATGTCCTCCACGTCATCTTAGCCATCGTTGTGATGTAGGCTACAACACACCATCTTGGTCCTTGTCAGCCTGGGTGTTTCTCTTGTGCAACCTCTTGTGAGCTTTCGAGATGTAACCTCTAGGCATACATCATCTCAGGATGTCTCTTCCCCTTAAGCCCAGTCCCACCTACCTGCTTCTATTCTTGTTTCTTGCCCGTTTAGATATTAATTACTTACTGCAAACAGACCTAGGGATGTGAACACAAAAAGGACACAGTCATGCCTACCCACCTCTTGGTTGTCGATTTCTCACATTTAGTATTGTCCCTTCATTACACTAGCCTCATGCTTGGTTATGTGTTATGACCACATGGTCAATAACCTAGATTTATTGTTGGGCCTTAAAATAATAATAATTGTGGATCCTTTGTGCTCCACCCGCATGCTTCAACTCGTCTTTGTTAAAGCTCTTAACAGAAAATTACAAGAATATTTTAATATTCTCATGAACAACCATTTTTAAAGTATCAAGGCTCAGTCCCACTTACCACATTGTCTATAAACACACATAGGTTGGATTTAGTGGTTTTTATGGGCACTTGGACCTAAATCTAGGGCTAAGGCCATTACACTAAAGGTTTTATATGGCATGCCATTGGAGTTATCCCTCTTAATATTTCAACAGCTTCGACCCAACCAACGAGTGTATAGCTATTTAAAAACACACATATATATACACAAGTTGCAATGTCTCTCATGAGCTTAAATATATAAACACCAACCAGATGAACAAGCCAGTTGCGCATGTCATTAAAACAAAAGGAGAGAGAATTTCAATAGAAAATATTTCTTCTTCATGCTCAGCTAATTAGATTAGTTTCAAGCTTCGAGTAAGGACAAGAGTTGAACCATTCCTTCAACAACGCAAAAAAATGATAATATCACAGAGATCTACCCATCTCTCAACACACATTCCATTGTTAACCAATTTGTAGACTCTCGATGAATACATGAATAAAACATTCCTAAGATTATATTTTGGGCACTTGCAATACATTTTCATGCCAATTTGACCTCCCTGGACATTAACTTCAGTAAAATAATTGCCTGATGCCAATGTATGATAAGTAAATATATTAAGCATAGGAAATCATGAGTATATTAGTCCTCCAGGGATGAACCATTCCTCGTTCATTGCTTATATCTTTAACATTGTACAGGAATTCACATTCCTAATTATTCCATAAGAATTAACCAACAAAATGAACCAATATCATCATAAGCATTAAACCCAACAAATTAATCATATGCATAAAGATACATGCATAAAGGCTTGAATATACTTATGTTATTAAAATGTGATCGATAAATTGGATTAGGACTTCAACTCCCCACCCAACCATATACAGTTGTAGTGAAGCCTTACTTGCAATTCTCACCCCTAAGCCAAATTCACAAGCCTGGGATGGGGTGCTTATAGGTGCTTTCAACTAATGAAAACAATGGAAACAAGACGTCATAAGGCCATGGTTTCCTTCATCCACCAGTTAATCTCATTATAGCTCTCACAGTTCATCCATACATACATTCATGCCAACATTTCAAAATACAAAGAATCCCAGCTCACTTCTAGAAGAAGAGAGGCCACTATCAAGAAGGTTCATTAGTGGTGAAATTGTCAATTGTAAATAAATCACTCTCTACGTGGTTCATCAATGAGTCAAGAACCAGAGTTTTATCCCAGGGAAGCTCCTAGTGGTTCTTTTAGTCGTCACAAGAACTAGGGTTTCTTCAGCCTTACAAGTAAGCCATATTGTCTAAACCATTCACAAAACAATATTTTCTTAAAAGGTTCCTCACATATGATCCTTTTTCAAGGATTTGATACAGTTCCAAAGACCACTTGATCTCTCTCTCTCAGCTTTGCATTCCCCCACACACAATAGCTCTAAACATCCTATTTGTTGCCAATACTTCATGACTTGTGTACGCGTGAGAGAAATATGGGGCATGTATTCCTTAATTAAAATATCCTTGTCACCTAACGAATTAACTACCTTGTTCTTCATACAAGTCACACAACAATCACGTCTTGACAACACAACCCTTGTTGCTCTTAATGTTTTTCCTTTTCTTTGCTTGTTATTTGAGTTGAAGGACACTTGGACTGGTTATTCCTCTTTCAGTTACATTGAATGCGTAATTGTCACAATAAATCCCTTCATTCAACCAGTAGTGAGTTTTAAAAGACAACCATTTCCTCAAGAAACCCTCTTCCTCAAGTAAAGGAATCAGTGTCCCTTTCTCAGCCATTTTAAAATAATTACAATTATTTACAGAAGGGGGAAATGTTAACCAGGGTATATCAAAGTAGGGAAATGAGAAATCCTTTAGAATGTGATCCGCTTTGTGGCACCTACAACATTTGAATGGAATTCCCTCATAGTCCATAATCTGTTTGTGGAATAACCCTCAATAAGTAATGTTAAAAGTTAAATCAAACCCTCTCGCATATCCAAATTGACCATAATTCTAGAAATTTCCATTATTTGTCTTGATAGGATCTATCCACCTACACAAAATATCCCTATTTATCCTTGATAATCTGAAGATATATTGATATCAAAACTACATGGGAAAACCTAGGAGCCTCACCCATCAGGCCAAACCACAGATTTTCTTTGCTAGCATTGAATACAGGACTCCATTTCTTCAATAAGACCAGTGATGA
>APFE030297667.1:0-25277 GCA_000404065.3 Pinus taeda
AGGGAGAAGAAGACGAAGATGGATCAGCCACCATTTGAGTCTGTTGAGAGGGGAAAGGTTCTTTCAGAACCGCAGGAATCCCAGGGGCACCTTTCAACAAATGACTAACCTCGGATCGCCTAGGGCAGTCTTTGGTGTAGTGATCCTCATCCAAGATGAGACAAGGATACTTGGGTTTGCGCTTAGCTCCTTCCTCGGCTCGAGGTTTGGAGGAATCCTGTTTAGGTTGTTTAGACTTATTCTTTGCTTTCCCCTTTTTCTTTCCTTTCGAGGCCTTACTCGCCGTGGTGGACTGGATAGCATTAACCTTGGAAGTACTTCCAGAATTTGAACCACCCTGAGAAGTGTTTTTGTTAGAAGCATTCAACTTTTTCTTCCGAGGGTTCGAGGATGATTTTTTGGATGACGGATTCACAGAGCCAATAACTCCATCAACAGATGGTTTTGGTGGAGCCTTGGATGTACCAGGACTTGGGGCATCAGGAAAATACTCATATAAAGTACCTGACTGAGAATAAACTAAGTCAAGGTACTAAGCACGCGTGATCGCTTGCTCTTCAGTCACACAGGCTCCCATAGCAATGTCCCATGCAATCTTGGGGACAAAGGAAGTTGTGAACCAATCGGTGAGGAATTGATCAAGAATCCAAAACTTGATCAACCGACGATGCCTTCTCCACTCATGTATATGATCAGACATGTGCGTAGTCGTATCCTTCTTGAGAGACATAAGGAGATGGGTCCTTGTCTTGTAACGAATGGGTAATTGAAAATGAGTGAGGAATGCCATAGCCAATTAGTTGAAATCTTGAAAAGACCCACGGCTCAATTCAATGTACCATTTAGCAGCGGAGCCGGTGAGGGTCCTTTGGAACAGGCGAAGTCGAACTAAATCATCAAGCCATGAATTAGACGAACACCAAAGGTGATAGGTCATTACATGGGCTTGAGGATTCTCTCCAGCCTTGCCGTCGAATTTGGGATAGTCGCCGGGTATCTTAGTTGGAACTGGTGGCCATTGCGGATTATGAAAAATAGGATCATTTGTTAACTTTGACACATCGGGCAGTTCCAACGTCGCTAGAAATGGTAGCTGCGGGTTGAAGGACATCTGCGGATATGAGGTAGGGCCAGAGTTCCATCTAGTTACTGGTTTCCCCCATTGACCTTGTCTGGATAGACCAGGTCCAAAAGGACCTTGTCCATAGGAACTTTTTCCATAAGGGTTATATCCGTAACCGGATGGTTGATTCTGGTTCTGCCCCCCAGCGCCCCATTGGTTACCATACTGTCCTGCAGAAGCAACATTGGGTTGCTGATAATTTTGATAAGGGGTGGCCTGTGGCTGTTGGTAATTTTGATACGGGGTGAATTGATTTTGCCCATGGGGTTGCTGGTATCCATATTGTTGCTGGGCTCCATATTGAGCCTGGGAACCAGGCGGCATTTGATAAGAAGGTTGGGATTGGTACCCACCTTACGGCTAGAGACCAGTTTGATTCTGGGGTTGGTAACTGGGTTGAGCTTAAGAAGCAGGAACCATCTGCATGCCCGGTTGAGCCGCCCCAGATAGATATCCTTGCGAAGACTGAGGTTGGGCCATTTGGCTGAAACGTTGTCCTAGTTGGATCTGAGACGGACCTACTTGCCCAGAAGGTTGAACTTGCTGGGGGTTTGGTTGTCCTTGCGCAACCAAAGGTTGTCCTTGTAGACCAGATGGCTGACTAGGCTGAACAGTGGGCTAGCCTTGCTACATGTAAGGCTGGCCACCTTGCCCAGAAGGGTAACCTTGCTGGTTTCTGGGTTGTCCTTGCAGCACGTAAGGCTGTCCCGTGTTTCGAGAAGGTTGCCCAAGATATGTATAAGATGGAAAAACAGAGGCCGAAGGTTGTCCCTAGTAGGGTTTTCCTTGTGAGCCTCCAGGTTGCCCTGGATAGGTTTGGCCATAATACTGCTGCCCATAATTAGGCTGCATGTAGAATGGCTGACCTTGGTATGATGGTCCCTGAGATGGCTGCCCTTGATCCAGACAGAATTGGCCACCACCGTAGCCAGTGGTACCCCAAGCCACATTCAATGGAATGGTACCTTCTACAGCGGGTTGGGCTGGCAAGGAGGTATACAAATAATAATTGATAGGATCATAATAAGGGCCTTGCCCGCCTAGATTTTGGACAACATGCAAGTACTGAGAATATGCCCCCCCTACTGAAATGGCATCAGAAGAAGGCGGGGCACCACTTGCAGGATGAACAACTCTGGCGGCATGTGCCGATTGACCACTACGTGCCGGGCCACGAGATGGGCCGACGAAAGTAGTTACAACGGAAGATGTCGTAATGGCACTAGCAACTGGAGTCGATGATGCAACACAAACAGTCGGATTGGTCGGAACTGGCGTGATAGCGGTATGGTGAACTTGGGAAACAAAAGGTCCCATAGTGGGGACAATGTTATTATCCCACATAGAAGAGGAACTCGCAGAGCCCATAGCATCCCTTAGAGATCTATAGCGCACTGACACTGTGATACCGAGAGGTGTAACAGTGTAGGGCGTAGAGATAACCGGGGATGTGGCTGGGATGGGAGTCTCAATACTCGACATAGTGGGTGTTCCACTTGATATAGGAGATGTGTCTTCCATGTAGGAAGAAGCAATTGGGGATGAAACACTAATAGGAGTAGAGGGAAAATCCTCTTCAGAAGGCTCCCAAACAGGGTTCCAAAACAAGTCGTAAAGCTCGTCCTCTAGAGCACGAGAGTTAAACGGTTGGACACTTGGAATAACAAGGAAAGTGTCACCACAAACCAGTGTCTCAGGAGCAGTAGAAGAAGGAGACCCTTGGTCACTCGGGATGGGAGACGGGATCAATGGATCCGCCAGGATGATCAAATCAAACAAAAATCCTAGACAAGCTAATGATAAAAGACCTTACTCAAAACTAGCGCAAACAAGATCTAAAAAGGGAAATGTAATTGTGGTCGAATAAATTTTTAATACATTAGGACATAACTTGACCTTTTCATGTTTTAAGAGTCGAGAAAAGGACAAAATATGACTCTAGTCACCTTCGAATATTTAATGAGCCCGAAGTGACAAATGCTCAATAGAGCCTTTTCTTTTAAGGAGTTTGAAAAGGATCAAAAAGTGACTGCTCTGGAGAAACTAGGCAAGGGTTTTACCAGACAATCTGTAAAACTGCATATACACCTTAGCGATCATATGAAAGCCAAGGACTTTCCGTACGTTAGTCAATATTCTCAAATGCTATGTTCGGTGCGTTACGGGCTGTAAGGCGGTAGACACGGCTTCCTGTGGATCAAGGATGATAACCTAGTGGAGTCTTCCCATATATACACGACGGTACGTGGGAGCACAAGTCCGTACTAGACCACAGTTGAATCACACAAGGAGGAATCACCCAACCTTAATGTGAGAACAAAAGTGACTAGGTTTAATGACGCCGGAGCACGTCTCTAGCCTAGACCTCTAGAATATGAGCGTTATGTTCCAATGCATTTTTAAGTTCATTCAAGTTATTTTAAAGTTGATCTTGCGTTAAGTTTCGGTTTTCAGGTCCTAGCGTATGTAATTTCTCAAAATCCCTAAATGCACTCTATATGCCAAAACATGTCATTCCATTTGATGAATGCTAATTACAAGAGATTTCAGAGAGCTTTCATGCAAACGAAACGATCACAAACAACGAAGAGTTTCCCTAATGCAGCTAATGCAAATCACTAAACTTTTCTTTAAGATTACTAATCCACTAATCAAAATGAAAAGTCCTAACTTTCATTAATTGTTTCAAGGCAAAAGAGATTTTCTTTTTCAATAATGGCAATATGCACTAAAGAGTTTTTTTAGAAATAGCACTAACAAATTCCAACCAATACACACACGTCCAGTTCCTCAAAACACAAATCAAACATCCAAAGAATCAAAAAAGGTCCCAAAGACAACAATGAGTCGTGTGTTCTGGGCTCAAAGTGAGACGAAGCGGAATTCAAGTGAAGATGAAACAAACCACCTAAATAACACAACGAAATGATTCACGACTACCAAACAAGTGTAAGGGAGCAAGCAAGAGAGTCGACTGGACAACAAAAAGATCGAAACACCTTAGGAAGGCTCGATTCACAAGGCCACTAGATGCCCTAGGGCTAGAAATGCGAAATCGGGAGAAAAAAGAAAACACCCAAAGGGTAGCGATCAAAACCAATCAAATCACACTCCAACACATCAAAGTAGTCTAATAAAGGTACTTAGGACAAAACCAAAGCTCAAAAAATGAAGAACCAAGCAAACTTCAAAAGTTTATAGCCCTGGCACAACTGTCAGGCTACAACAAGCGCCTTTCAGGATTGGCGCGGGTTGTCAATGTGCAACTTGCACCAACTGGCGTGACTGTCACACTATAAACTAGCGCCAGCTGAGTTTGCTATGGAAAATAAAAAACACAAGAGCCAAGGCTAAACCAACAATACCTAAGTACTTTCAAGAGGCAAAAACAACACAGGTATCCAACACACAAAGCAAAACAAACGGAAGAAACCAAGGAAACAATCAAGGAACAAGGCTAGTCCCAAGTTGTTCAGTTTGCAAACCAAATCGGAGATGGACTGAAGTAGCGTTGATCTACTTCGCTAATGCAAAGAAATAGCATTTCGAATGCTATCTGGCCAGACTTCAGACTCCGTCTAATAGTTTACAAATCAAATAACAAGACAAGATAAACAAATAAGGCAAAGCCAACTCCCCAGCGGAGTCGCCAAATTGTTGTGTAGGTAAATCCCCTCTGCGAACAAAGGCGATCCCACTAGCCTAACTGAGGTCTAGCAACAATCAAACAACGCTAACGCACAGGTTCCTAATTGCAAAATAAAAGCCAAGATAAGAGCCTACCTCGAATCCAACACTTATATTCGTAGAAGGGTCGTCGCTTCTGTTCTTTCGCTTCAGCTGGTCACAATCCTCACGATCTCCGTGAACAGACACCTGTACATGCAAAGAACAAGACAAATACAAGCATAAAATCTGGGAAATGCAAACTATGTATCAGTCAGAAAGGATACAACTCAAACATCATAATAAAGACACATGAGTGGAACCATAATGATAGTCATCTATTATTATTGATAAAACAAAAGAGAATACAACCAAGTTTTGATGTCAAATCCTCCTTTGGCTGGGTCCAACCAGCAATTCCCTCAAGCATTCACCCTTGAAGGTAGATATCCCAAGACAAAACTCTCTCTCACACAAGTTTACACAAGATGGAAACACTTCACAACCTTCCTTAAGCACTCTAGCAACCCCACACTTGTCACATCAGCTACCTATCAAGCTCACACACTATCAGCAACACTCCAAACACCATGAATTCCAAACTAGCAGCTCATGGAAATGGTGGAGGCTTAAATAGGAGAAGGAGTCTCCATGAATGGTGGGAGGATGAGCTTGTCTCCAAGGAAGGTGGCTCAAATGACGAAACAGACATGCCAAAGAAGGGAAGGCGACATTTACAAGGCCAACAACCAGGTCTGGAGTCATCTGGAAGGCCAACTGTTAGAACAAACTCACCCAAACCGGATCATCGCGGGTAAACAACTGCACTTGGGCGCTGACATCGCTGCTCAACAACAAAGAAAGTCATATCAGCGCAATCATATATAAGTAACGGACGCGCTGTCACATGAAATCTGACCAGCACGGGAATCACGTGTACTTTCACGCTGGCAGCGCATTATGTCTGTTTTGGAGCACTCATCAGCACGTTTATTTTTACAACAGTCACGATGATAGAAGAAATTTGGCAAAGTGGGTCATTTGGCAACATTAGAGAGCATGAGAATGATTAATTTGGTCCCATGACACAGCAGGAAGACTGACAGGGAGACAGTGACAAATTACTGCGTAACACATGGAGTCACATTCACTACTGCACAAGCATCATCACGGTCGATCAATGATCAATGATGAGTATCGCGCTTGTCGCTCGCACCGTCGGTTAGTCATGTTGAACATGTGTGTTTGGTTGGTTTGAGTTGTCTCGTCGTCAAGTCATGTGGGTGTGTGTTTGTAAGATCACATTTGCATCTTTCACTCATTCACACACTTAGTATTTTTTCTGAAGTTTTGATGACCAAAACCCCCTTTATAGCCTAACCATCATCCACCATCAACTCGATCGACTGTCACCTAGAACAGCGTAGAAGCACCAAGCAAGACATTTCAAGCTGTGCTTCCTGCAAGCAATTCAATCAACCTTCATGCTGGCCACCCGGAGAGTTGGACCTGGCAACCACCCCAGGATTGAATCCCCTGAAATATTGCACAGAGGCTGTTGACCTTGCCTGCTCTACTGACGAAATAAATTGAACACACAGGTCAGATAGAAATCAAGTGCCCATCCCTATCTCCCTCAGAAAATTACACAGTTTTTCTAGCCAGTCCTCCTAACAGTCAACCATCTGCTCATCTAGAAAATTGTGCACTTTTCATGAGCAGGCCCTCTGTTTCCTAGGAGTCCACTCAGCTTACGAATTACACAGAGATGATAAGCAAGTTGGCCTCCTAGCATCAGTTCAGTTTCTCTCACCAACAACTCCCAACAGTAGATTGACAGTTCCCTCCAGGAATTGCATAGTTTCTGCTTCCAAGCTCCCAGTAGCTGACTGCCTATTCCCCTTGGGAATTGTGCAGCTTCTACTTCTAGTGACCCAACATCCAGTTGCTAGTTCCCTCTAGGAATTTTGAAGATTTGGCTGCCAGGATCCCGACTAGTTCCTCCAAAAAACTACACAAATCCTGTCTGCCAATCCTCCCTACAGCCCGACATATTCCTCCAATAAATTGAGAAAATTTTTCTGTCAAGCCCCTGATGCCCACTCATTCTAAAAAATGTGTGGATTCTATCTGCCTTGCCTTCCCTCAACCTAGATTGCCCCTCCTAAACGTTATGCAGGTTTTCCCTCTAACTGAGCCAGACCTCGCGGACAATCACTATCGACTCGAATTGCCCATGTTCATCACCCAGCGACCCTTGCATAGTTTTCATTGGTAGTGTTGGAGCCATCATCCTGACTTACATCCTTATTGCTTGTCCCAGTCACCTTCATCTAAAATGATCACGAGTCATGGTAGACTAGGAGGTTTTTAGATTTGATGTCATCTCATCATGAGTGACTGCAGGTATAGGTACACCAACAAACATGGCGTGATGACGAATGGAATGAATGAAGGGAGAACATGTAGAAGGAAAAGTTCATCAATGAAAAAACAAACAATGCATGCAAAGATATGTGCTCGTGAATGGATCATCATGCAAAGATGTGTTCGCAAATGGACGAATAAGAAAACATCCACCTTTTGTGAACAGACAAGCTTGTCAAGCCATCCAACATACAAGAAAGGAGCAACGTGCCAAAGAAACATCAAGTGAACCAATGACCATCGAAGACTCTACGTGCCTTGCCATGCAAAGGTGAAAATATGACACACCATGAAGACATCCATCACCCAGCAACATTGCAGGTCAACATGCACTCCAACAATAGCACAAATGTACCAGCACTGTCATGTCGATTCATGTCATGAGTCATGTTGTTCACATATCTATTGTGGGCCATGTTGTCAATCAATGTAATGTAACGTGGAATTCTAAGAGACCCACTTGATTGTACAAAGATTCACGTAAAGTCGAAAAGTCATGGAAGTGAAACAGTCATGAGGGTAGTTGAACAACCACAACGGTCAGCTTCACTCTTGGCTATAAATACCCCCTCATTTGTACATGCAAAGGAATTTTCACCTCAGTTCCTCCCACATAGCCAAGAGGGCCTGTAATATTTTCTTTGAGGAGTAAGTAGTGGCTCCAACGCCCCACGCATGGGGTTAGTGATGTATGGTGTAAAAATGTGTCTTGGAACTTTTTCTTAATTCAGAAGCCTACTAATAGGCCAACACATTTTCACACGTATTGTAACTGTTGTAAGGATAATATTGAACACTTGTAATGCATGTTGCTTTAACCTGTGTTGAACACTCGAACGTATTTCAGTTGTTGTTGTGGCTATCTCCCCAGACATCAGACTGAACTTTCACATAAAACTTGTTGTAACAACCATTGCACTTGTGCAAACTCATCCACTGAGTGTTGTACGTGTTATATTCCCTTATTTGTTGTGACTACCGCATCCATGTGGACTACTCCTCTGGAAGTTGTGCATGTCCTGTTGTGTTGTGTGTTCCTAGCAGAGTTGGAGCTTCCTCCCAATCAACTTGGGACTCACTTTCACCCTCTCTCGCTACAGTGAAAGAACCATTGACACAATTAACACTAGCAATAACCAGGCACACGAACCTCACTTATCGAAGACAAAGAAGACCACTCTCCTGTGCTGACAAGCAAGAGTTGAGGAAAATCCTTAAGACAATGGCAACCGATCCATTATACCGGATGGGACTTCCACACCAAACAGTGTGAGGTTTAGTTGGGACTTCATATCGGGGTGATCCCATGAATGTTAGCGAGCCTAAAACTGTTAACATGTCCATATTGTGTCCACTATTGACATGGATCTTTGTATATTTTGATACTGATTCTTTGAGATACTTTTACTTTGAGTATGGGAATTCCTACCTCAGTGATTGTTTGTTTCAGGTCTCCAACCAATTGGTTTCTAATTAGAACTTTGGCATGATAAAGTTCTTCAGTCCTCAACATCCTTTCTAACTTTGCACTTTAGGGGGGAATATTTTACATGACATTTTGTCACCATTAGCAAAATTACCACTAATCTATATCTCTCTCTATTTGATGAAGTATTCCAAGCACTCCCATACAATGTTGGAAGCAAAACATCCCAAAGACAAAAATAATCATGTATTACATTGCTCAAAAACTTACTTTTAAGCACTTGTGTGGTTCCCTATCCAGTATCTATGCAAGCGCAGTTTTGACCATTTTGGCCATTGAAATTATCCACTTTGTCTTCCATTGAAATTTCACAAATCTCTTAACGAGAGTAAAAATAAAAAAATAATTTCTAGAATCCTTGTTGGAAGAATATTTCCCAATTGAAGGAGTTGAGCCTCTCTATAGACTTGAGCCTCATCCCTCTGTTCATGGAGAAAACTCCATCCCTTTGTGGAACCCTAGTCCCTCCTTTTCAGGACTTGTTGATGGTGTTAGACCCCCCAACATGTCCCCGGTAAGAATTCCCAACTAGACCTTATACCTTTTGGAGTAGGAGTCCTAGTAGTGGGTAATACGGTAACACCTAGACTATAGTTACGTGCAGAGGTAAGTAAGATGTCATTTTTGGAAGCAAGGGTGTGAACTTGAAGCAAGTCAAGGAAGGTGCATGAAAGGGTCTAACACATGGAAGGAGAGGAGAGTGCACACCTTAGAAGCCTATGATAGCACATAGCTTGAAAGGGAACACACGAGTTGAAAGACATCATGAGATGGAAAGAAGGATAGCCAATGATCCAAAGTGATGGATTATACCAACAACACACTTTGATAAGATTCATACAAACACATATGGAATAGTCCATACATACATGTGTAAATTACAACTACATACATCATTAGGGTAACCAGGATAACCAAACTACAATAAAAATATATGCGTGAAACGTGTTGGATATTTTATATTAAAAGAGTGAAATATCCCATCATACATACAACCATGACAACCACTAGCCCCGATAGTATAACATTACAGTCACTGCCACCTGTTCCTCTAAAGAGATGTACTAGCTATGCACTATCGCAAAGCCAAGGCTCGTTACAATACACTCCAAGCTTTCTCTAAGTTATACTTATCATAAGCTTGGCTCCCAAAATCATGTACAATGAGTTATGATGTTATATAAATAACAAAGGGTGGGGTGACCCTTGAAATTCCCCTTTGTGACTCTTTAATTACCCTAATGACTCTTCATCTTACACAAGACTGTTTACATTCTACTATTGACACTTGTTCTTTCACTTTACAACATTTTTACAATAAAATCTACACATGTACCGATGTGAGACAAAAATGGGCTTGAGTAATCCATACAAGACATCACTAAGACTCGGACAACTGTGGGAAGACTAACTCTTTGACATCCTCTTGGTGATCGATGGTAGCAAAATGATGCCAAGCTTGGTATTTTGTTATGGTGTCTACATACTATGTGGTGACATCCTTCTGAAAGCGAACTCTTGCCTTTGTTGCATCCGGGTACACTAATTTGGCACCTCTGTCCAACTCATCAGATAGCATGTGCATCATGGTCTTGAGTGCAGCTGGACCAACGACATACTCATGCATAGTGTTTGTGCTCATCTGCAAGTCTACGATGGTGGCTATGTGCATCAACTCATAAAAGTACATTTCTAGCTCCAGCTAGACTTGGTTCTTTTCTTTCGCCTCAGTGAGTGTGCACACAATGAAATCCATGCTCCTGAACGCTTGTGCATGTGAAGCTTGTAAGTTGGTTATGAGTTGTGAGAGATCCTCATAGTTCCGAATCTAACTTCGGATGCGTGCCTTCAACTCAACTTCCTTTGGCTTCATCATATTTGGCAAGAGAAATGGGGCTCCCTTGTACCTCATTTTCCATATTTTCATGTGACCGAAAAAAGTGTTTGTGTCTGACAATATGCGTGCTCTCCTATCAAAGAGTTGCTGCCAACCATTAAGATGGAAAACTAACTTGTGCACGGTGATGAACCTGGAGTACAACTTCCACATGACTGTCTCGAGAGATGATACTTCATCACGTATCACTTTCTTCAACTCTTCTCTGGAGGATATTGTAGCTTGCTCTTCTCCCTACTTCATTTCTTGTAGCTCCTTAGCCATGCGCATGTTCTAAGCTATCAAGAATCTCACACTTGAGATGGTGGCTTTGGCATATGCCTTTGTAGCATTGGCTAATGCAACTATATTTTTTCGCACATCAGAAACGATCACATGTTCTTCAAACTGCGTAGGAGATACATGGACATCCGGAGTGGACACTCTGCATGACTTCACAACTCTGTGTTGTGACTTGTGAAAAGATATGTTGTGCCCATCCGCTTTTCAATTGTCCTCAAGGATTTTGGTGTCTCCTTGATCGCTTGACACTTGCTCTACTCCTAGATCTGGTGAAGCTGGTGGAGTGACCTCTTATTCCTTAGGCACGAGGTCAATATCCTGATCTAGCTCAAGCTGAACCACATCCATGTCCATCTGTTCCAACATTTGTTCAATCTCCTGAGCAAAGTCCTGCTCCTGCGGCTTCTCACCTTGTTTGTTGTCTGTCAGTTGTTCATATGAATCAATAATCTATATGGGTGTAGTTTCATCAATGTGTACATGTGCGCCTCCTTTTTTTCTTGTTCCTACTGTGCTTCCTTCTCTCTTTTGCATAGCTCTTATTCTTCCCTTAGTTGTTGCTTCAAGTCCTGCAACTCCTTTTTTTCCTCCTCCAACTTCTACTTTTCCCTTTGTCTCTGTGTAATCCTTCTATCACGATGTCACCTCTTTGCCTCAATCTCTAAAGTTACTCTTAACACAAGTGGATCTACTTTGAACTTGCAACTTTTCTCCACCTCTGCGTTGTCAGCAACCTTCCTCTTACCTTTATCAAGTGCAGGTCTACTTCCCTCTACTGCTGCTGATGTTGCTACTCTCTAAGATGGTGTTGCCTTTTGCGCTACTGACCACTTTACAGCCATTCTAACTGGTTCATTGAGCCTTGATAATTTATAATAGTATCTCCATGGGTCTTCCTCAGGCCAATGACACGCCTTGTGGATCCAAGGATGATACACTCTCACACATTGGTCTTCTACTAAGCGATGTGGGTCATATGGATTGAAACTTCTGGTGTCAAAGGTGAATCTCTTGAGTTCCTCTGTCTTAGCCTCAACATGCTTGAGATTATGGATCTCATACAACCTGATCCATAAAGGAAGAGTGGGCTAAGGTGCCTTCTTCTTCCTTTGCAGTCTTGCTGACAAACATGTCGAGATGTGGTATGTGACTTCTCGCATGACCAACTTATCCATGGAAAACTTCAGTGCCACATGCAGAGCCTTCTCGACACTATACATTTAGATGAAGGTGCCAAGGGGTAAGCATACCAATATTCTATGTTAACCAATTCCTTCATTGTTTCCTATGACATGCAAGGCAAATCCTACTCAAAGATCATCCTATACACTGGGGTGACGATATGGTCTGATAGTTGTATTATAACTCCATGGAATTTGCACTCGGAGAACAACCTACAATAGGTGTGCACAGAGGTTTTTGAAGGTGTCCATGTGCAATCCAAGCCCGGGAACTATTGACGAGGACATATTGCATCAAGGATGTAGGCAGACATGAAATTTTTTTCTTGCTGACCCCTAGATGGATTACATGAATTTGTTACTTGTCCCTTCAATTGGAAGCCAACATGTCAGATCAATTGAAAGGCCTTCCTTCATTTGGCAGCTGATCCAACATAATCACCCAACTTTGCTGGAATGTTTCTATACTCTCTTGGTCATATAAGTGGCATGCGAAGATGACCAAGATCTGATAAGCCTTCCACAGTATCCTTGTCTTGTAAACTTAGTTGGGTGTTTTCCTAAACTTAGATGGCTCTTTCACCCAAATATTCAAGATATCTCTTGAGTTTGTACTGTTGTTGTGCCTAGTGAAGGGTGCATCCATTGTGACCATTAACTGTGGAAAGTGATACATCTCCTAAAATTCCCTTGCCTTGAAGGTAGCACGTTATCTTCCACTGGCACTTCTTAACACCATTATCTATGGATCAATACACGAGACAATCCAATGTATCATGTTCACGCATGGAAACACAAGATACCTGCATCCAATCCAGTATAAGCCAAACTTGTGTATCTTGACATAGACTTTGCAGTCCTCCCGATTCTCCTCAAAGGTGCTTGAAAAGACGTCATTGATGTCCTGCCATTTCCTCTTGATCTCCTTGTCTATGAATAACTTAGTGTCTTCATAGATGGGAAAGCTCATAGACACTTACTTGACCACATCTCTAGTTGTGCTCTCAATGGTGTCCATTGACCCTGCTCTCTTGGAATCCATTGTACCTATACTGTAGAGAGACTGTTGAACACATGTGATACCTGGAGATAGATTAGCCCTCATGGAAAGCAAATTATGAGTTGAAAACCAAAATCACTTGAGGAATGACATGCAACACACATGGGTGACTGATTGGAATATTTGCGCAATTTTCACTAGAAGACAATCCAGACTATTAGGGAGTTGACTGACTACTGGAACTGCATAGATCACTGTCTAGCTTGGCCTGCTGAGGACTAAAATTATGCAATCCAAAATTCTTGTTAGCATGACTACAACCTAGTAAAATTGCATTGTGCAATTCTAGGGGCCAACTGAGGCACTGCCTCTCAGTATTGTGTAGAGAATATCCTGGGAGGCTAGTGTGAGGCAATATCTACGTAATTTATGGGAGCAAGGAAAGGCCTTCCATCCTAGAAATGTGTAGTGCAAGTCGAGCAAGGGAAGGTCTGGGCCAAGGCAACTCAGACCCACTAATGGGCGACTGAAAACAGTAAAGACTGAATGAATGTGTGAAGATTGGTGCATTTTTGAGTGAATGGACATGCATGCAATTAGTAATTTCAAGATTCAGTCAAATGGGAAAAACAACTAAGTGTGTGAAGCAAGTTGTTGCAATGGAAATTGTTAGTGCAAAAACAATGTCATGCATGCGACAACAAGGAGATGCAATAAAAAACTTGAAACAATGCTTCTACAAGCCAACATGCATTAAAATGACAGAAATAATTCAACAAAACCAAGCAAACAACACTCACACAAACCAAATACAAAAAGTGACAAAAAAGCTGCAAAAGACATGAAAAACAAAGTTACCCAGAAAAAGTTGAGTTGAGTGTGCCAATGATTCCTAGATGCGATGTGGAATGCCATATTTCCAAGATCGAAGTGAATAATGAGCCTTGAAGCATCAAATAAATAGTTTTGACAAGATTGTGGCTTATGATGCACATGCCACAAATCTAGGAAAAAATGACACTTGGAGGGAGGTTTCTAAAACGACTTTTGCATGTAACCCCTAGATGCTAAAAATAGATTCCTAAAATCTAGGGATGATTTTTTTTTTCTTTTTGCTTTTTCAGGAACTGATCAACCTAGGAGCACCTGCAATGGAATGCAAGCCTCTAGATGAATTCTGTGCAGTTTATGGGTTGAGTATCTTTGGTTTCCCCTCAAGCTCTGTGTAATTTATGGACTGAAGCCAAGGCTTCCAGCTAGAATTGTGCAAATTCTGAGAGCAAGCCCAGTGATGGGCTACTCTATGCAATTTTCAAGGGGAAGACAACTTGCTTGCTTTGCACATTTCTTGAGAGTAGCAGGCTGCCTTGATGCTCTGCACAATCCTGGAGAGAAAGGATGGTTGCCCTCCAATTATGCACAATTTTCCAAGTGAGCACAAGAGCCAGTTGAAGACCAAGTCATGGGATGTTAGCTTACGGGTGAAAGGAAAACACGTAAGTGAACACAAGATGAAAAGCAAAGAAACTCAACTGAAGCATATGTATCTAAGAAGTGCAAGACATGCTACAAAGGATGGTTGGTAGGGCGGCTCCAAAATGGAGCTAAGGAAAAATTTTGGAGGATGGTTGTAGCTGCTAAAACATTGGAGACACACTGATAGAACTCTAGCTCTCTTAATGGACTTTGTTTCGTGAAAAGAAAGTTTAACTCCTCTGGATGTAGTGTTTGAATCTCTGATCATTGTGGTTTCCACACTATCTTGAGTGAAATATGTAGCACCTACCATGCTCTTGATCAGTTAGCACACATTCCAAGACAAGATAACTTAGTTGTTTCGATTGGGGATGAGGGATATATTGATGCAAGTAATATGACTGTCAGAGTTTAAGTTTCATCTCTAGTGTTTCCTCGCTGCCAATAGGCCTGGATAGTACCTCAGTGAAGTCACGCAAGAACACAAGCATCACTCCACTACTAGCAAGCCTGGTGAGTACCCGATGAAGTTACTTGCATCACCTTTCTATGCAGGAAGCCTTTCTCTTCTTTTTCAAAATTTTTATATTTTCATTTCTTCAATTTTTTTTAAATTTTCAAAGAATTGTGCATACTTATTTATTTCAGAGGCAGAAGAGGGATCCTGAATTATTGAGAGCAGAAGGGGTTGTTCCTTCAAAGAAGTATATTATATATACCTCTGACATACTTGTTAAATTTTTCTTGCTCACCTTAATCTACTCTCTTGAGCTGACAAGAGTTAACCCAAAAGCAACCGACTAGAGTAGGTGGTACTAGTTAGAGTCAAGTATTGTGTTTTCACCAAGATTCACTTTGAACATGACATATTTTCCATTGGTGTATCATTGAATAAAGACAACAAGTTCTACATAAAGAGAGAGGATGACAGATAACTAAGTGTTGATAGTTGTACAATTCCTCTTGTACTTTTTCCGACTTGTCTTAAGAGTCACACACATTTCATGTGAAATTAACCTTTAGATGTAACAAGAAAACAAAACAATTAAGCAAAGAGCAGAAGAAAATGTGAAAGAAAAGTAGGCAAGCAAACAAACAAACAAATAAATCAAGAAATAAAGCATGCATGCAAGTGAACAAGACAAAAGAAAACACTACTTCTACTCCTAAGCTAACGGTGCATACGTCTGTTCGCGTGAAGCGATATTTCCAATGCAGCCACCAACGCATTGGTTGACCCATGTTGGTGAAGGCATGGTTCACGAAAAGGAAAGTCAAGTGAATCAGCAAGCATGAAAGATATAACAATGAATACCAACACACTTCAAGTTTAAATGTGTCCACAAAAAAGAAAAGAGTGAAAGCACAAGACAATCACTCTGTGGACTTACCATGGTGTTATGGCATACTGCACACAGATGATAAGAATATGCACTCTCTTGACTGTTACAAACAAGAAAACATGAGAAAAAGAGACAACTTATGCCTTGCAAGTGTGCTTGTTGTGTATGATTCCTCCAATGCATGAGTCATAGGATCATGTGATTCAGGTGGAGGAAGCGAAATTCATGTGTCAGATTGATCTTTAATCCATACAAATGAGTGATGAGGATCCTTGGGTGTTTCAATAATTTCATTATTAGAAGTGAAACTAACCTTAGGACAACGAGGGCCTGACATAAGCATCAACTCGGGCTGAAGTGCCTCAATAGCCTACGGGGTTTTGACTTCATCAATAGATATATCATCATAAATAGGTGTCTTTGAAAGATCAACAGTGATTGAATCAACATCGTGATTGAATATAGGAGTGAAGAGATCATGACAACTACAATCAGAAAAATCCATGAGTTCATCGACATCCTCATGATCTGATGAATCAAACAGAGGTGTAGATGAGAAGCAAGAATGTTCACCCTCTACATTTCCAGAAAAGGTAGATGAAAAATAAAGTATATTTTTAATGAATAATTTGTCCTCTCTGTTGTTGAATGATGGACTAACATCGGGTGTGTTCTGTGAATGATTGGAAGAAGATGCATCCGTGGATGGATTTACACAAGGAAAATCAGGGATAGAAGAATCACCAAAGATGTTAGGAAAAAGAAGAGGAGGCACAGACAAAAGGAAGTCATCCTTCACTGTGGGTTGATGCTCAAATTCCCAGTCATACTCATTGTAAATGACAACTTAGGTTGTTTGTGCAACATCAACTCTGTCTATGGCTTGATCCTTGTTCACAACAAGAGCACAGTCCAGAATGGAAGAACACAAGACAATGCAATCCGGAGGATTAGCAGAACGTGGAGATAGAGGTTGAGGTAACAAGTGCATATGACAAATCATGGGCTTCCCAACCAAATCTGTGTAGAAATTAAGAGTAGTTAGGGTGGCATAATGTAACATTTGAATAGTCTTGTGTGCATGCTCTCCCACATCACTCTACGGGGGTAGATTTGTTAGATGAGGGGAAGGTAGATAGTCGCTCATGACAGCAATTGTGTCTGCTTGAGATTGCGCAGATCCATCACCGAATTATGTTGAGTGGGGTTTGAGCTTTTCCTTCACTTGGGGACATATTTATTTGTGACAAACATACTCAAATATGTCCATAAGATATTGGAATTTCATCTGACTTTTCAGAGCTTCAAATATGAGTAGACGAAAGCACTTCCAAAAATCCATAAGTGATTCATGCGGCGCCTTCCATTGTTTTAACATTTTTTTGTCAAGAGATTCAGGATCAAAATTATGGAAAACAAATTCGATTAGACCACTGAACTGCTTAAATGAGTGCACACAATTCGGAGGCAGTTCGGGGCACCATAGTGACGAGAATTCGCGAAGTGTGTGTGCAAGAAACATACTGACCTCTACTTCATCAAAACCCTCTTCATTCTCCATGAATGCAAGGAAGTCATGTAAGTGCTCAGGCCGAGCCACTTTGCCTTCACCATCATACGTGAGTTTTGACAAGTGATTGAAGAACTCCCTCATGAATTCAAAGGGATGTTCATTGGACACAATGTGGAGGGTTCACTATAACAATGTCCATGATAGATGTGCAAAGATTGAGAACAAGATGTGAGGACTCAACTTTTCATCTATCCCTCCTTTTAGTGCCAGAAATGTTGACGGTGTTGGACTCACCAACATGTCAGGAGATCTCCCCAGTAAGAAGTCCCAACTAGAAATCAAATCATTTGGAATAAGAGTCCCAGTAGTGGGTAGTACGGTATCACCTTGACTTCGATTACATGCAGAGGTAAGTAATATGTCCTTGTTGGAATCAAGGGTGTGACCTTGAATCAAGTCAAGGAAGGTGCATGAAAGGGTCTAACACATAGAAGGGGAGGAGAGTGCGCCCCTTAGAAGCTTGTCATAGCACGCAACTTGAAAGGGAACACACGAGCTGAAAGACATCACGAGATGGGAAGTAGGATAGCTAACAATCCAAAGTGATGGAATACCAACAACACACTTCCATAAGATTCATACAAACACATAAGGAATAGTCCATACATACATGCATAAATTACAACTACATACATGATTAGAGTAACCAGGATATCTGAACTACAATAACAATATATGCATGAAACATGATGGCTCTGTTATATTAAAAGAGTGAAAGATCCAATCATACATACAACCATGAAAATCGCTAGCCCCGATAGTGGAACATTACAATCACTTCCACTTACTCGTCCAAACAGATGTACTATCTTTGCACTATGGAGAATCGAAGGCTTGTTACAATACACTCCAAGTTTTCTCTAAGTTATACCTATCAGAAGGTTGGCTCCAAAAAGCTTATACAATGAGTTATGAAGTTCTATAAATAGAAAAGGGTGGGGTGACCCTTGACATTCCCCTTTTTTACTCTTCAACTACCCTCATGACTCTTCAACTTACACATGATTGTTCACATTCTACTATTGACACTTGGTCTTTCACTTTACAACATGTTTACAATAAAATATTCACATGTACCCATGTGAGACAAAAATGGGCTTGAGTAATCCATACAAGACATCACTAAGACATGGCCAGTTGTGGGAAGACTAACTCTTCGACATCCTCTTAGTGATCAATGGTAGCGAATTGATGCCAAGCTTGGTAGTCTATTATGGTGTCCGCGTACTCTATGGTGACATCCTTCTGAAAGTGAAATCTTGTCTCCATTGCATATGGGTACACTGATTTGACACCTTTTTCCAACTCATCGAATAGCATGTGCATCATGGTCTTGAATGTAGACAGATCAGTGACATACTGGCGCATAGTTTCTGCGCTCATCTACAAATCTATGTTGATGGCTATGCGCATCAATGGATCAAAGTACATGTCCTGCTCCAGCCGGACTTGGTTCTTTTCTTTGACCTTGGTGTGTGCCCATGGATGGGATTGCATGCGTGTGCACAATAACATCCATGCTCTTGAATACTAGTGCATGTGAAGGCTCTAAGCTGGTGATGAGCTATGGGAATTCCTCATAGTTCTAGATCTATCTCTAGATGCGTGCCTTCAACTCAACTACCTTTGGCTTCATCAACTTTGGCAAGTGTAACGGTTTCTCTTGTACCTCATTTTCCATATCTGCATGTGATCGATAATAGTGTGTATCTTTGAAAAGATACATGGTCTCCTAGCACAGCGTTGCTACTAACTGTTAAGATGGATAACTGACTTATGCATGGTGACGAACCTGAAGTAACTTCCACGTGATTGTCTCGAGAGATGATACTTCATCAAGTATCACTTTCTTCAACTCTGCTCTGGCAGATACTGTAGCTTGCTCTTCTCCCTACTTGGCCGCTTGTAGCTCCTTAGCCATGCACTCATTATCAACTATCAAGAATATCACACTTGAACTCGTGGCTTCAGCATATGTCTTTGTAGCATCGACCAATGGAGCTGGACGTCTACACACATCAAACATGATCACTCCTTATTCAAACTACGCAAGAGATACATGGACATCTGAAGTGGACACTCTACGTGACTTCATAACTGTATGTTGTGACTCGTCGAAAGATATGTTGTGCACATCTGCTTTCAGATTATCCTCAAGGATTTGAATGTCCCCTTGATCGCTTGGGGCTTTCTCTTCTCCTATATCTGGTGAATCTGGTGGAGTGACGTCTTGGTACTTAGGCATGAGGTCAATATCCTGATCTAGCTCATGATGAACCACATCCATGTCCATCTGTTCCAACATCTATTCAATATCATGAGCAAAGTCTTACTCCTGTGACTACTCACCCTGTTTGTTGTCCATGAGCTGTTCGGGTGAATCAATAACCTGTATGGGTGCAATTTCATCAATGGGTACATGTTGCACCTCCTGTTGTTCCCGTTCATATTGCGCTTCCTTCTCTCTTCTACACAACTCTTATTCTTCCCTTAATTGTTTCTTCAACTCTTGCAACTCCTTTTCTGCCTCCTCTTGCTTCTAATTTTCCATTTGTCTATGTGCAATCCTTTTATCATGCTATCACCTCTTTTCATCAATATCCAAAGATGCTCTTAACACAAGTGGATATTCTTTGAACTTGCGGCTTTGCTCCGCCTCTGCGATGTCAACAACCTTCCTCTTTCATTTGTCAAGCGCATATCTTCTGCCCTCTATTGTTGTTGATGTTGTTGCTCTCAAATATGCTGCTACCTTTTACATTGCTAACCACTCTACAACCATAATGACCGGTTCATTGAGCCTTGAGAAGTTATAGCAGTATCTCCATGGGTATTTCTTAGGCCAATGACACGCCGCATGGATTCAAGGATGATACGCTCTCACATAGTGGCCTTATACTAAGCGATGTGGGTCATATGGATTGAAACTTTTGGTGTAGAAGGTGAATCTCTTGAATTCCTCTATCTCAGCCTCAACGTGCTTGAGATTCTGGATGTCATACAAGCCGATGCACAAAGGAAGAGTGGGCCAACGTGCCTTTTTCTTCCTATGTAGTCTTGCTGACAACCCTATCGAGATGTGGCATGATACTTTTTTCATGACCAACTTATCCATGGACAAATTCGGTTCCACATGCGGAGCCTTCTCCGTGTTGTACATTTAGATGAAGGTGCCAAGGGGTAAGGCATACCAATATTCTATGTTAACCAATGCGTCCATCATTGCCTGTGACATGCAAGGTGGATCCCTCTCAAAGATCATCATGTACACCTGGGTGATGAAATGGCCTGATAGCTATATTATAACTCCACAGTATCTGCACTCAGAGAACAACTTGTAATAGGTGCGCATAGAGGTTTTTGAAGGTGTCCATGCGCAACCCAAGCCTAAGAACTGTTGACGGGCACATATTGCATCAAGGATGTCGGTGAACATGAAAATATTTTCTTGCTAACCCTTGGGCATATGTCAAGAATCTGTTACTTGTCCCTTCAGTTGGAGATCCAACATGTCAGACCAATTGAAAGGCCTTCCTTCATTCATCGGCTTATCCAACATAATCACCCAAATCTACGGGAATGTTTTGTTCTCTCTTGGCCGTATAAGTAGCATGCAAAGATTACCAAGAGCTGATAAAGCTTCCATAATATCCTTGTCTTGTAAACTTGTTTGGGTGTTGTCCTGAACTTAGATGGCTCTTTCATCCAGCCCTTGAAGATGTCTCTTGAGTTTGCATTGTTGTTGGGCCTTGTGAAGGGTGCATCAATTGCGACCACCGACTTCGGAAATTGATACATCCCTTGAAAGTCCTGTGCCCTGAATGTAACAAGTTATGTTCCGGTGACACTTCTCAACACCATTGTCTCTAGATTAGTATGCAAGACAATCCAGTCGATCATGTTCGCGCATGGAAATGTGAGATACTTGCATGCAATCAAATATAAGCCAAACTTGTGTATGTTGACATAGACTCTGCAGTCCTCTAGATTCTCCTCAAAGGTGCCTAAAAAGATGTCATTTATTTCCTACCATTTCTTCTTGATCTCCTTGCCTATGAACAACTTAGTATATTCATAGATGGGAAAGCTCATATACACTTTCTCGACGACATCTCCAATTGTGCTCTCAATGGTGTCCTTTGACCCTGCTCTCTTGGAAGCCATTATACCTGTAATGCTAAGAGACTGTTGAAAACCTGTGATACTTGGAGACAAAGAAATACTCATGGAAAACAAACTGTTATTTGAAAACCAAAAGCACTTGAGACCTGACATGCAACACACCTGGGTGACTGACTGAAAGATTTGTGTGATTTTCACTGGGAGGATGGGAGACTGACTGCCAGAATTGTGCAGAATACAATCTAGATTGTCAGTGAGCTGACTGACTACTGAAACTACACAGAGCACAATCTATCTTGGCCTTCTGAGGATTGACATTGTGCAATGCGTAGTTTCACTCAGCATGAATGCAACCCAGTAAAATTGCATTGCGCAATTCCGGGGGACAACTGAGACATTGCCTCTTAGAATTGCATAGAGCACACCCTGGGAGGCTAGTGTGAGGCAAGCTCTGCAATTTATGGGAGCAAGGCAAGGCCTTCCATCCCTGAAATGTGTAGTGCAAGCTGAGCAAGGGAAGTGTCATGCGGAAAGAGTTATTTTTGCTGACAAAACTAACCTCCTTAGGAGTCTAAGACTCTCTAGTGACAAACAAGACAATTAAGAGCAATCCTTCTCTAAACATGCATTACCCTATGAGAAACCAAGTGTTTTTCGATCCTACCTGAAGTCCAACGCTTGTTGTAGCAGTCTAGCCTCGCCGATCCAGATGAGCTCCTCCTTCACTTCGAAACCTGCATACACGAACAATCAAACGATTACATAACACCTGAATATTCCATAAAACAAAGCATATTCAACATATTCGATCATTGCCCTTCCTTCCTATCAAGGATGGAATATACACAAGTGGATGTCAATACTACCTTCTTGCATGGTTCAATAAAGGAGGAATTCTATGTAGAAAAACCTGGGGGGTTCAAAGTTCAATATCATCAGACACATGTATCCAGGTTGAAGAAATCCCTCTATGGGTTTAAGCAAGCTCCTTGAGCTTAGTATGAGAGGAATAATAGCTATCTGATGAAGATGATATTTACAAGAAGTGAAGCTGATCCAAACCTTTATTTTAAGGTTGAGAATTACAAAGCTCTCATCTTGGTACTTTATGTGGATGATCTCTTTCTGACATGTGCAGACCCTCTTATTCATCAATTTAAGATGGAGTTGGATTATGAATTTGAGATGAATGACCTAGGACTAATGCATTACATCCTAGGGTTGGAGGTCTAACAAAAGCCAAGTGAGATTCTCCTTTCTCACATAAAATATATTGTGAAGCTACTTGAAAGATTTGGGATGGTGGACTACAAGTTTGTGACTACTCTAATGGAACTTAACTTCAAGAAACTATGTGGAAATTCCGTTGGGCCCGATTTGGGAAATCATTATGAGTATCATCAACTTGTGGGGGCCTTGATGTTCTTGGTGAACTCCCATACGGACATATGTTTTGCAGTGAATAAATAGATTCAGTTTATGGTCAAGCCTCATCACACACATTGGGTTGCTGCTAAGAATCTTTTGAGATGTCTCTGGGGAACAATCACTTATGTAATGAGATAAACTGATCGGAATGTGGGGCTCCATGGTTACTCTGATGCAGACTAGGCTAGTAGTGTGGTGGATTGTAAAATCACATCTAGATGTTGCTTCTCTCTAGGTTCTACTTCAATATCGTGGATGAGTAGGAAGCACAAGTCAGTTGCCTTGAGCATCACTAAGGATGAATACATTGATGATAGTATGGCCTCCTCTGAATCGGTTTGGTTGAGGAAGCTCTTTAGTGATTTGTTTGGACATGTGCTGGATACCACCATGAACTTCTGCTACAACCAGAGTAGGATTCATCTTTTTGAGAATCCCATGTTTCATGACCTCTCCAAGCATATTGATATTAGGTACCACTTTATCTGGGATATGGTAAAATGGGGAGAAATAAGGATCCAACACATTGGGACTGATTATCAGGTCGCCAATATTCTTACAAAGCCCCTGGGGAAGGTCAAATTCTTAACCTTCCGTGAAATACTTGGATTTGTGGAGAGAACCTCTTATGAGGGTCCCTTATGAGATGGATGTTGAGCTTTGGGAGCTTCATGGGGCTTGGGGTACTTCTTAGAGTGATGAGTAACCATATGGTGAGTGGTTCACCTTCCCCTATTGGTGTGTGATATACAGGGTGAGCGGTTCACCTTCCCTTATGATACCCCATGTTGAGATATGCATAGGATGAGTGGTTCACCTTATCCTATGGTATATGAGAAGGATGAGTGATTCATCATCTCCTATCCACACATCCTACCCATGTGGTATGGGACTCAAGGGAACTACCTCTCATCTGGCGAATGAGTAGGTGATCCAAAATGGATAATAAATCAAGAAGAAAAGGTATTACAGACTCATGTGCAGGAATGTCTATATTATTTAGTGCAATGGATCAAAAAGACTATGAATAATACATACATTTATCAGTCAGAAAACATAATAGACACACACATCAACATGACAAATAATCAAGGAGTTCACCAGACTTCCTGGCTACATCTCCTGGTCCAAATTTTAGTGTCGACCTCTATATTATGTCTTCAAGAACAAATTATTACAAGTGTGAGCTCGAACAAAGTCTCAACGCAACAGTGACATTAACATAGGGATTCGCTCGAAACCCCCGAGTCTAAAAGAGTACTAGCCTCTCCCTCTTCGTGTCTTTATTCGTTTGTTCGCTTTGTGTCCTTATTTCCTGCCATTGGATGGTTCTTAAACCTCCCGGATCTATCTGTTCACCTCATTTTTTTGGCTCTCTAGCTCCTAGCCACTCTCCCTTCATCTCCTTGAGTGTTTAAACAATCATTGTAAGCACTTGAATCATCAAGGCCACCTGTTTGTAACGGAAAGGACCACTGGCACGGGCGAAATCCCCAAGAATAAGTTTCTCTGTTTACACAGATAAATACACCAGAACAGTGAGAATTTCACCAAGTTGGCTGCAAATGATATTGAATCTGATCTATAATCCTATCGGGTTCGTTGTTGCATCGCTATCGCAAGTCACAATGCTCAATGGCCAAGGTCCTGGAAATACCAAGAAATACATAGAAAACATAGAAATCTCGACAAAAGATTTACATCAGAACTCAAATTTTATAAAGTTGCATCTATAAACCATTTTGGGTCTGCCTTGATCGCAATCACAAATCGAATTGGCATAGCCCCTTTGTATTGATGCAATCCCATTCCTTCGCCAATTGCCAATTTACGATATTGGCGCCATCGGCCCATTGCATATCGCACGACCCGCGGTCCTATTGGCATCACCCATTTGCATTGTTGCGATGCGATATATCACAATTGCATATCGTCGATCACTATCACACCTCGATCCTTTACTATGCTTCGGGTCCTTCCCCTTGGGTTCTGTGTGATGCGATAGTGTAATCGCATCTGTTGATCTGTGCGCTCAATCAACAGTTCGTGTTGTGTCACTGATCACAGTCGCATTTCCCCTCGAGCCATCCCTGATACACTCCGCCAATGTGATATCGCCAAACCCTCTGATGTGATCTGCTGATTTGATCTGGACCATTGATCGGTCTGATCCAACGGCTCCTGTGCAACGTTACTTCAACCTTCACTTTACTTGGGTTTCCGCCATTCTTTAGTGTTTTCCTTTGTGATAGTGTTTCTAATAGTTAACATAT